>JAQPPZ010004174.1:0-141436 GCA_028583015.1 Wollemia nobilis
AGGACCAAATATATATATACTAAATTAAATTTACTAGATCCCAAAGTTGGTTATGTGTCACTACCATCTTGAACCCATGTGCAAGTGTGAGTGAAATCAGAACTTTGGGGAATAGGATTCCCAACCTAAGCGAGATGGGAATTTAACCCTATCCTTACTATTCTGATTTGGATTTCATTACCTCATCTTGAACAAAATAATTTAACCTGTTATAGATGAAATGGTCGAGGCTAGTCTATCCATATGAGCAATCAGTGGTCTTGCTTTTAGACAAGACATGTTGCCACGCATGAGCATACTTAACCCCATAATCCATGACTTGGCTTTCATTCATTCTTTTCTCTCTCTTTTTTCTTTGGACCTTTGGGATGACTACCCATCCTTTCTAAGGACATGTAGTACGATCCCTCCAATCCAATATTAAGATGAAATGGAAAATATTATCTTTTATCTCTTGGACCTTGGGGATGACTACCCATCCTTTGCAGAGGACACATAGTACAATCCTTTCAATCCAAGATTGAGATGAAATGGGAAAAATTAGTTTTACTTTTATTGCTTGGACCTTTGGGATGACTACCCATCCTTTGCAGAGGACATGTAGTACGATCCTTCCAATCCAAGCTTTATGATGAAATGAGAAAAATGGAAGCTTTGGGGAATCGAATTCTCAACCTAAGCGAGATGAGAATTAAGTCCTATCCTTACTACTCCATGTAGGTCAAATCAGAGCTTTGGGGAGTTGGATCCTCAACCTAAGTTCGATGAGGATTTAACCCTATCCTTACTACTCTGGTTTTAGGCTTTAAGCTTAATGGAAATGGTAAAAACCACTATTTTAAGGATTATGTTGCATGATAGGACAAACATGAAATATTCTTTTCACCTCACCTTTTCATCCAAGTATGGTTTTAACCATTTTGCTCAAGACTCCCTTTAATGTGCATGGAATGTGCTTGGTTCAAGATAGCTTGGGCAGCAGTTCCCAACCTTAGGATCCTTTTAATATATGTTATGTAATAATCCTAAGAGGATTCAACACCTTCTCAATAATTGCCCATGGAATGAAAATGTAACTCAGATGACATGTATATGCAATGTGGAATATGACATAAGATATGAATGCACTGTTTCCTTTGGAATATATCATCTATTTTACCATAATGTGCAAAACTGACAACTTCATGCATCACAAGATCCAAACGATAATATTTAAATGTTTGTGTTACTTGTGGAGCTTTCTACAACATAATTCCAATGTTTCATATTCTCCTGATTTTAGGCATAAGTTGACATCTCAATTTTTTTTTTTTTTTTTAATCAAAACAAACCAAACATGTCAAATGAAATCAAACACACAACTTAAATCCTAATCCAAATAGTAATCCCAAAATGAAACTTGAAAACACAAACTCAAACCAAAACTAAAATTTATATACAATATAGTACAAGATGATACCAAGCTTGGACTATTACTTTCCTGGATCCCAAACATGATTAGAACATTTCAAAAGACATATGTCATAATACACATGCCAAATGTTGTAGGAATCCAACAACAATAAGATCAAGCCAAGCAATGCAACAAATTTCAACTTGCCATGCTCACCATCCCAATTTGATTTAGTTCTATTACCAACATCATAGGTGAGATTCAAATCAAATTGATTAGACAATGGTTGGTATTCAATTTTATTTTTTCCATTCTTTAAAGTGCAAGTTTCATCATTCCATTCATGATTTAGAAGTAGGCTTTCCTTTTCAAATGTGAGATATTGCAAACAAGAGCCTATTTCTAAAAGTCTTAAATTCAAATTATTTTTCGAGATTTTAAAACAATCAACATCAATCAAAACTTGACAAACATCACCAAGATTTGACATTTCATCATCAATGACATTAGCATCCAAAGGGATATCATGTAACCCATCACTTAAAATTTTTGTGGCTACTACCAAAGGTAAAGATTTCACTTTGTCACCCATACTCAACCCATCATGATTAGAATTTATCACAACTTGATGAGTGTTAGTAGCTTTTTCTTTTTCTTCATTGTCTTCTTCATCATCCAACACCTGTTCAAAAACACCAAATTTAGGCACCCAATCAAACATGCATCCATCTTTTTCAAAACAAGAGCCTAGTTTTTCAAGATATGTGTCACGTGAAACCTTTCCATGATCAATGGCTTGAGTTGCCTCAAAATTCATATTTTCATTAGGATCATCAATAGTATCAAACCCACACCACTTAGGCTTTGTAATTTCATCATTTTGATATGGCATAGACATTGTAGAAACAATAGGTGGATCAAAATTTTTGATTCCTTGCCCCTCAAGGGGAACAAAAACAATTGATTCTCCTTCTTCATCCATGGTAGTAGAATCATTATCCTTCTCCAACCTTTGATGAGATTCCAACCCTTCTTCCAAAACATTCTCAGATTGTACAGGACTTGTAATATCCTCATATGAAAGGGCAATTGTATTATCCTACATATCAATAGGCACACAAATTTCATCAAAAGGTTTGGAGTGAGCATACTCTTCCCAAGAATCATAATGATCATCTTTCAAAGTCAAATTGTGATGCTCAATTATTTCTTCATCATCTTTTAATTCATCAACATGTTTCTCATCAAATTTACCTTCACCTTCCTTAGATGGTTCAATTACTTCCAAAATTGGGTTATTGCTTGTATTCAAATTGATAAGGCTATCATAATCCAAATTTGTAACCCATGATTCAATTTTATCACAATTTGGAAGGTGTGGATTTTCTTGGCCATCATTTTCAACAATGTCATCCGAAACAGATTCATCCTCATAGAATTCATCTTTTGGTGAGTCAAGGGTTTCCAATTTGTCACATGTTTCAATACTAATTGGATCTAGTACTCCTCCCTTGCATAAAATCATATTCTCATGAAAATCATTAAAATTGATTTTAGAAGCATATTTTGAATCAAGATGAGTATTTTGAAGTTGATTCATACTTAAGAAAGATGGTTGATCTTGCATAGTAGGTTGAGTATTTTGAAATTGATTGAAGCTTGGAAATGATTGTTGATTCTGAAATTGATTCATACTTGAACTTGGTTGAGGTGGATAAATAATTGGGTGGGTAAAGGAGATATTAAATGATTGAATATTATACAATCCAAAACCCACACCATAATTTTGACAACTCAATTGTTGCTCAATTGTCATTGCTTGAGTATAGGCTTGTGACAAAGATGTGATTTGAGGCATCCCTCGCAAATATGTGGAAATGAGTGGGTCAAGAGCATTTACATATATTTGGAGAGCCATTTCTTCTTGAAGAACATAAAATGTCACTAATTAAGCATATAATCCAAAGAATCTTTCAGAAAATGACTTCACATTTTCACTTGGTCCTTTTTTAATAGTAAAAAACTGCTCATACATGCGGATTGGGTCAACTTGCTTTTTGTTGAATTGATTAAGAAATGCTGCCTCTAGTTGAGCCCAAGAAATAGGTCCTAAAGGCAGACTTGTAAACCAATCAAATGCCACTTTGTCCAAGGTGTAAGGGAACATTTTACAAACAACATCATCATGCCAAATTGTTAAGTGATTCACAACAAATTTGAATGCTTGAATGTGTTCTCCTGCAGTATTTGTCTCGTTAGACAAAAATCGAGGAAGACATCTCTCAAAACCCACGGGAAAATAATGTTCAACTCCTAGTATGTTCAATGGGCTACCTGTCATCCATGGTGAAAACATAGCCATTAGTGAATCTTCAATAATATAACTTTAATACCCAAAAATTTCTTTTTTTTTAATTTATTTATTATTTTTTATTTATTTTTTATTTTTTTAAATCAAATCAAATCACATTATTCCTGTATGAACAATCAAAGTGTTAGAACAATGCATAGCAATTCATGTCCTCCTTTTAACAGTACAATGTTGTATTGTTAAAAGAGGGTTAAAGATAATAACAAATAGGGCATGAAATATTCAAAATTTAAATCCCTATGGCATTTAAATCAATCTAAAATAAACCAGTTCAGGCCCTCCTTCTAGCACCAAAATGTTGAGTGGTATTTTCACACACTTGTGAAAGTATACTCTCCTTTAGGATTTTGGGTTCCAAATCCCCTCTTGCAAAGAAGTCAAACCAACAACTTCTCCAAGGTCTCCGCTGTATTAGCATTTGCAACTGAGTATTAGTAATCTCAAATAAATATATTCAATTTAAATGCTTGGAACACCTTAGGGATTGCAAGTAACTGTAAAAAAGGGGCAATGTTGGTTTATTTCACCATGAAATTTTAGTGATTGTTCATTATTTTACTTTTTTTTAGATTTTGTAATTTTTTATGTATTTATTTTAACTAAGTTGAACCTTTTGGAAAAATAAAATAAAATGAAAAGAAATGCAGAAAATAAAAAATTGAACACGTTCAGTCTGATGCTATCCTATTCCGACAAAACCGAATACGTGAGAGTTTCGTACATGCAACATAGCCTATTTGACCTGCAAAACAAACACAATCAAAGTAAACTAGGTGCTGGCTCCTAGGGTTTAAAATAATTTCTAGATTGCATCACATGAAATAATCCAAAACAATGGCATAAATTTCATATACAAATCTGAAATCTGAAAGGAGGAACATAGAACAGTTAAAATGAAGCATGTAAAAAATTTCTCATCCCTTCTTGCCCATAAAATGCAAATCTCTAAACAATTCTGCATTAAAAATATGTATCCTATTACAATAGCAGAATCTCTGGTTTTAAAACCAGCAAAAGTGGAAGAAAAGCACTTCAAAGCAGGCCCAGAATGGCTAATCACCATCAACTCTACAACCCCGCTCGTAGCGATTTTTGACCTCATATCAATATGTGCCTCTACATTTTATACTTGTTGGCAAACTGCTTCTCCTTCCATGACGGTTCGTTTCATCTTCCAGATTGCTTCGTTTCACCTTCCCCGCCTTTCCATTGCTTTTGATTTTGTGCTCGAGATCTTCTCTATGAACTATAATGCCTCTATAGCCCTTTCACATGTACGCCATGTGTTCTGCACTTTTCTGCATGTTCTGTAATAGCCCCATGTAAATCACGATGTTTTTATGTATGCAGCTTTGCTCCTTTGCTTTCATCGCAAAAACGTGACATGTTGCGATATCATGAAATTTTCCTGCCACCAGCCTTGCCAATGCAACCTGTCATGAAATCGTGACGTTTTTCTGTTTCAAGCTGTGAGGCTGATTCTTGTCATGAAATCATGATGTTTTTCGTCTCCGTATGCCTCGGCCACCTGTCGTGAAATCGCAACGTTTTTCACTTGGTATGCTTTTGGCCACAACCTGTCATGAAATCATGATGTTTTTTATGTTTCGGGCTGTCTTGCTGCATTTGGCCACGAAAACGTGACATGTCACAAAATCGTGACATATTTTCCTTCTGTACCACTTCGTTGCTTCCTGTCACGAAATCATGATGCTTTTCTACTTCTTGCCCCTTTGCTGCTTTTTTTCATGAAATTGTGACACTTTTTTGCTTCATGCCCCTTTGCTGCTTTTTGTCGCAAAATCGTGACGCTTTTAGCGCCTTGCCTTGTTTGACTGGTTTGACCGTGATTTTGTGAAATGTCACAATTTCACGACAATTTTTTATCAATGCCTCCTCCTGCTTTCCTGGGCCGCAAAAATGCGACATGTCACGATATCGCGACAATTTTTCATTTTTGCCGCGACGGAGCAACATGTCGCGATATCGCGAAACTTTTTGATTTTTGGCCACGACAGAGCGACATGTCGTGATATTGCGACACTTTTTGATTTTCAACCGTGACAGAGCGACATGTCACGATATCACGACACTTTTTTATTTTCGGTCGCAACAGAGCGACATGTCACGACACTTTTTCTCCTTAGTGAAATTTTTGTTTTTTTCTTGATTTTTTAGCATCTGGGCTACTACAGTTTTCTTTGAAAGCACACAAAAAAGGTGGGTCCCCAATTTTGGGGTGTGTTGTGGATCAGCCACAACAGGTCTATGGAATCAGCCTTGGCATCTACTTTTTAGATATATATAAATCCACTATCATACATAAATTTAACAAACCAATATAATGATAAAGCAACACCATCTAATCAAAACATGATACCTTTAAATCAAAATTTTTAGAAACCAATGACACAATCATCTAAAATTTCTACTAGCAACACCAAAAAAAATCCTAAAAAAAAAAAAAAACAAATATTTTCTTCCATATTCTCTCAATATCTTAATCAACAAATATCAAACCAACAAAAATCTAAACAAATGTAAAATACCAATCATCAACAACAAAAAATTCAACAAAATACAATCCCATATCAACTTCATAACACCCTTCCTACCAACACTTTGCACAACAATATTTCAATTGGAAATCCTTACACAACAACACCAACTTATCATCAAAGAAAAAATAACATGGTGCAAAAAAATCAATTATGTGGACAACCACAGGGCCTTGAAGACATGGTCAAACAATTGGCTTCATGACTAGATCAAATGTGTCCTTACCGTCCCCCATATAGTTATAGAGAGATGTGTAGCCAACCTTTGGATCCTATTGTGGTTTCCCAGCCATACCCAAAACATTTACCTATGCCTGTCCTCCTGATATATAAAGGAATCGAAGATCCTATTGAGCATCTTCGCATGTTTAGGACAACATGTCATGATATCTCTTATGATGACTTGTTGTTGCTAAAAGTATTCCCTAAAAGTCTTGGAGACATGGATCTAGAATGGTATTATCAAATACCTACAAATTCTTTAAAAAACTTTGAAGAGACAACAAAAATGTTTTTCCACCAATTTAGTGCCTCTTTAGAGAGGCATCTGACAATTAAGGATTTATACAATTTGAAACAAGGTAAAGATGAGATTTTTTCTGAATTTTTGACTAAGTGGATACAACTCTTAGGAAAATTACAATTTGCATTACCTCATCGTGAGATTTTGTACATATTCATTGGTAATTTGCAATAACAACTATCTTATGAGATTTATACTGCTACAGTAACCTCCTTTGATCAAGCCATTGATCTATCTAGGAGGGTAGAAGATGCCCTCATTAGAAGAGGACAATTTAAGAAGAAATATGAGGATAAAACTTCTAAAAACCAATATAATAACAAACAAGTAGTAGGTGATGGAGTTACTGATAGAAAAAACACCTCAAATGTTAACCTTGCCAAAACTGTAAAGAAATTTGTATTGAAAATCCTTGATAAGCCACCAAGAGAATTCACAAGATTAAATCAACCCTTAACTATGATTTTACCTCAATTATTGGAACAAGTTTTGATACATTTACCTGAGGTAAGACAACCATATACCACTGTAGCTAGATATAGGGCTGATTTACATTGTAATTTTCACCAAGTGGATGGACATTCTACCAATTCTTATAAATGATTGAAATATATGATACAAGATTTGACTGATGAAGGTAAAATGGAAGTACAACAATTTATTGCAAACAATAATACTCAAAATAATACCCAAAACAACCAACTCAAAATATAAATCAAAACCTAGATAGTTTTCAACATCCTTTATCCAAACATGGTAAAGAGGTTGTAAATAAAGTAGAACATCATAATGTTCCTCCTCCAACTCGGTATGTGGGAACCATTAGAAAATTTTTACCACAAAAATATTTGCAAACCTCCTATGTACTTACTTTATCTGTAGTCACAACTAGACCAATACAATATTTTCAATATTCATCTTCAAAAGATACCAGAACTAATACAGAAAGTGAAACAGGAAGTGAACTAGACATCACCTCAAATAGTTCTGAAGATGAGTCAGATCGAATTACTCCTATTACAGATTTATTAGTTCTAGAAGAACCATTTCCTAGGAGAATGACCATTCAACCCTCATCTCAACAAATACTTACAAATGAACAAGCATAAAATGCTAGACCTCATTTTGTTTATTTATGAAACAATAATGTTGTGGGTACTATTGGAGCCATCACTAGACAACAAGCCCAAAATAAAAATTCCCGACCACAAATTCAAACTCAAAATGAGAAGTCAACTCCATTTGTGTTAAAATTACCTACAAAAGGAAATAATATATCAAATTCACAACAGAAACCTCCTTATAACATTAATGAACAATTAGCAAATATCACAGCTAGAATTTCTCTTTTGGATCTTTTGAGAACTTCATCCATCCATAGAGAAGAATTAATGAGTACCTTAAGTAAAATTATGGTACCACAAAATATAGAACCCAATGTTGTGGTTAATGTTGTAATCTCTCATGGAACAAATTATATAGATTTTTTAGATAAGTATATTCCTCCTCAAAGCATGTATAGGGATAATCCTTTATACATTACAACAGTAATTGGGGATGTAAGTGTCAAGAGAATTTTAATTGATAATGAATCATCATTAAACATATGCACATATGACTTTTTCCAAATATTTAGATTTAGTAATAAAGATTTAAAAAGAAGTGAAATGATTATCAAAGCATTTAATGATGAAAATCAAGAAACATGTGGAGTGTTGTCGATTCCATTGCAATTTGATCCAAGGATCTTGGATATGACCGTATTTTTTGTACATTTCCCAACATCATACAACATCCTTCTAGGTCGACCTTGGATCAATGTAATGAGAGTGGTACCCTCTACGTTACATCAATGTGTTAAGTTTAAAACTAAAAATTAGCTAGTTACTATCCATGCTGATTGTAGACCATTTGACATGTGTGCTATGGTAGAACCAATAGGAGTTCCATTTTTTCCTACTATGTCTTCGACACATCCTAGTCCACCTTCATCATAAACAACTTCATCATATAAAATTACACCATCTAAATCTACAACTAAAGAATATATTCCTTCAACTTCATATCCTACTTTGGATGAAGTATTACCAAATTTATCTTCAATACTCACAACTTCAGAACATGATAATTTTACCACTCAAGGTTCCCTAGTGTTAGCCAAATTATCGCCATCTCCTTGAACGATGGGCTTGCCATGAAATTTGGGAAGAATTTATCATGTTGGGAGTTGTGCCTTTGTCTACATAGGGTATAATTATGGTAAAATTAATATTGTGAGTGTCACAATTGATAAAAATGGTTTTGCTAAATGTTACTTTTCTAATGGATATATAAAATAAAAAAAATTATGTGTGACATGAGTTATAGAGGAAAAGGTTTAGGACATCTTGAAAATGGAATACAAGAACCTTTATAAGTTAAGGAATGGCCTACCCAATGTGGTATTGGTTACATTCCTACAATACCCCAACCATTCCCATTTGAGGATGATGATCAACTTGTAACATATCAAGAATATTTAGCACATAAATAATTTTTTAAACCAATTAGAAGGATATATTCTTGTAATATGTTATAAATAGCATACCTAGACATGATTGCCAAACTAGATGAATATTTAGAGGGAGATATATTTCATGATATTTCTCTTGATGAAGTTTTAAAGAATAAATTCTTCTTTGATGGGTCTATGCCATCTATAGCCCACGTTGAAGCAACTACCCCTAAATAAGAGTTAGCAAAATTAACCTTAGAGTAATTACAATAAATGGGTGTGTCACCCACACCACCTAATTTTGAAAGAGAATTAAATATTATGGTAGAAAATATTTTACAAGTTAACATTGAAACAGAAGAAAACCCTTGCATGGTCAAAATTGGAGTAGAATTAAGTGAAGAAATACAGAAATAATATATAACATTTCTCACAGAGTATGTTGATTTTTTTGCTTGGACATATGTAGATATGCTAGGTCTAGATCCTTCTATGGTCATGGACCATCTAGTAGTGCACCTTGATGCAAAACCTGTAAAGAAAAAGCTTAGAAAAATGAATCCCAAAGTAGCACTGCTAGTTAAAAATGAGTTAGAAAAACTTTTGAATGTAGTCTTTGTCCAAGATATTGATTATGTTGAATGGATATCAAATGTTGTTCCATTAGCCAAAAAAGAAGCCATTAAATGTAGGGTTTGTACTAATTTTAGAGACATTAATGATGCATATCCTAAGGATGATTTTCCTCTCCCTAATATGGATAAAATCATATATTTTATAGCTAGGAGTGGGATGTTATCCCTCATGGATGGTTTTTCAAGATACAACCAAATCATAATAGCTCCTGAAGACCAATCCAAAACAACCTTTATTACACCTTGGGGTAACTTTTGTTGGAAAGTAATGCCCTTTGGTTTAAAGAATGCAGGAGCAACATATAAAAGAGCTATGAAATATATCTTTCATGACATGATGTATGATATTCAACATGATTATGTAGATGATATTATAGCTCATTCAGCTAAGGAAGAAAAGTATATCAATGATTTAAGAAAAGTTTTTGATAGATTAAGAGAATATATGATTTGCTTAAATCCAGACAAATGTGTATTTGGAGTTAAATCAAGAAAATTGTTAGAGGTTATTGTTTCTATGTGTGGCATAGAAATAGATCCTCTTAAAATTAAGGCTATCCTTGATATGGCACCACCTAAAAACATATCATAATTAAGAATTTTACAAGGTAAATTACAGTCTATCCATCGCTTCTTGACAAGTTGGAAGATAAAACAGGACCTTTCCTAAAATTACTTAAGAAAAACATCCCCTTCCAATTTGGATAAGGAATGTCAAGAAGCTTTTGAGAGTCTTAAACAATATCTTCTTAATCCTCCAGTGCTTGTTCCTCCTAGACCTGATTGTCCATTTATTTTATATATTTCTACTTTAGAACTTGCACTTGGAGCTATGTTGGCTCAAATTGATGATGAAAAGAAAGAATGAGACACATATTATATAAGTAGAACATTAATAAGTTATGAAACCCATTATAATACATTAGAAAAAAAAAAATTGGTAGCTGTGTTTTCTACGCAAAATTTGTGTCATTATATGCTTAGTTAGAAAACATTTGTTATTGCTAAGTCTGATCCATTAAGTTACTTGATGAGTAGACCTTACTTGTTAGGGTGCATAGCTAAATGGGTTCTTGATCTGAGTGAGTTTGAACTTACATTTATCATCCAAAAATCTATTAAATTCCAATTTATAGCTAATAAATTAGTTGTTGCACCTCTAAATATACTCATCCTATAACTATAGAATTTCTTGATGAATGCCTTAACTTAGAAGAAGATCTGTCTGAGTCATGGTCTTTGTATTTTGATGGAGCTAGATGCATGAGTGGTGTAGGTGTTGTTATTATATTAATATCTCCACAAAAGCACCCCATTTTTTTATACTTCAAATTATATTTTTCTTGTACTAATAAAACTGTAGAGTATCGGGCTCTAATCCTTGGGTTACGAGCCACTTTAGCATTAAAAATTAGAGTTTTATTAGTCTTTGGATATTCTCAGCTTGTGATAAATCAAATTAATGAAGTTTATCAAACACGAGATGAGAAGCTTTGCCCTTATAAAGAGTATATTCTTAAGCTTATTTCATTGTTTAAGATAGTAACTTTAGAAGCCATACCTTGCACTAGCAACCATTTTGCCGATGCCATGGCTACTGCTACTTCTTTGTTACCTTTGGAGTTCGATGATGAGTATGCTACTATCATTATTCACCAACTATAAGAGCCATATTCTTCTAATCCATGTCTAGAACCATTAGATGTGTTTTTTTATTAATGAAACAACCCTAGAACCTTGGTATATAGATATCTTTAATTTTCTTCAAATAGGAACCTTCCTAGAAGGATTAGATAGAAACCAATGTAGGCTATTACATAATCTAGTTGTTCGATTTGTAATTGTTGGTAATACCTTATACAAAAGATATTTTGAATGTATGCTATTAATATGTCTCAATCTAGAAGAGTCTAAGAAAGCCTTAAGTTAATCCCATGATGGATCTTGTGGAGGACAGTTTAGTGGAAGTGCCATTGCTAATAAATTCCTTCAAATGGGATATTTTTGGCCATCCATGGAAAAGACGCTAATGATTATGTGCATCATTGTGACAAGTGTCAAAGACATGTCAACCTTTTCCATGCTCCTACTCAGGAAATCCAAGCTATATCATCTCCTTGGCCCTTCTCTAAATGGGGTTTAGATATTATTGGTAAAATTAATCTTGTTTCTTATAATGGTCATAAATTTATAATAACAACAACAAAGTATTTTAAAAAATGGATAGAAGTTATGCCATTAGCTTCTTGTACAAGAGTTCAATTATCTAAATTCATATTTAATAAAATTATTTGTAGATTTGCAATTCCATCAAATCTCATCTCTAATAATGGAACATGCTTTAAGAAAAAATATGTTAAGAAATTGTGTCAAAAATATAAAATTCAACATCGATGGTCTACTCCTTATTACCCACAAGGAAATGGCCAAGCTAAATCATCTAATAAAACCTTAATCAAAATTCTAAAAATATTGGTTAATAAATTAGCCCATGACTGGAATATGCAATAATATCCTTCCTTGTGGGTCTATCGAATAAGTGTTCATACTCCTACAGGTGCATCATCTTTTGTCTTGGTCTATGGTGTTGAAGCAGTTTTTCCATTCAAGTTAGAAGTTCCTTCTCTAGCTCTTGTACTTCAAGATGTTGAAGTAGGGGATGAATATCATGCTCACAGACTAAGTCAGTTGGAACTTCTAGATGAAAAGTGTATTCACACTCTAGAGCATATTCGCTCCTACCAATACAAACTCAAAAGATCATATGCCAAGAAATTTCATAGTCACTCTTTTGAAATTGGTGATTTAGTACTCAAAGAAAATAAAAATAAATAAAAAATCCTAGAAAATATTTACAAGGTAAATTTCAACCTAATTGTCTTGGACCATTTGTCATAACTGCTAAATTTGGATCAGGTGCATATCGCTTGACTACCTTAGAGGGAAAATATCTTAAGGAGCCAATGGATATCATGCATCTCAAAAGATATTATGCATAAAACAAAAATTTCATTTTTTTACATACTTGTAAATAACTTCTTCATCATTTAATTTACAATTATCATATTATCAAAACACCCAAAAAATCAAGAAAACATGAAAATTTCCAAAAATATTTCAAATTGTTAAACTCTTATTCTTTGCATCAAGTGTGTGTTGTTTTCCAAAATTCAAGTTATATTTTATTGTATTTCAGATAAAATTCAAAAGTTATCTTGAACCATGCACTTAATTTACATCTTTAATAATTTTGATTTTAGCACTTTGATTATAAATATCTCTCGTATCAAAGAGCATTATTACTTCACTAAATAAAATTTTAAGTTTTGGGAACTGATATTGCTACTTCTTGAACCAAAAACACATTCTCACATCTTAAAATGATTTGTTGCCAATTTTAAAAGAATACTACATAGTAGTATTAGTACCTTAAGTGAAAAGTGTCCCTTTCTATCCTATCATGTGCATGGTCTAGAATACTAAGAATTGGCAAAAGGACAAGCTCCCCCCCTACCCGAAAAAAAATCCTTTCTCTATTTCTAATCTAGGAAAGTATCCCGAAAAAGAGAAAGAAAAAGAAAAATCAAAGAAAAGAAAAAATCAATAAAATCCCCTTGTTAAAAATGGACAAGAATCCCTACTCCAAAAATTAGAAAAAAGAAGAAGGGGGTAGTGAGCTTGAATTCCTGGAATTCCTCAATTATTTGAAAGCTATGATGTAAGCCGCATAACAAGTGGTTTATGCCCAACCTTCTTGGCCTTGGATAATTCCTTTCACGTGGTGATATGTCTGTCACATTAGCGACCTTATTTTGTATATACCAATGTTTGTTTGTGGATAATCTAGCTTTTGGTAACTTGACTTACATAGTAGTTCAGTACAATGGCATGCACAAAATCATGGTTAATGAACATTTCACTTGCACACATGTTGGTTCATATAAGTTTACTTGTATCACTACCTTACTCAAAATAGGTAAATTAATTTCACAATCACACACATTTGATCCTTGAGATATTTTGTATCATTATGTCAAATCATAATAGATAATGAACTCACTTATCACACACATGTTATTGATAAATTTGATTTTGTCTTAGAAATAAGTTAAAATATTTCTTTGAAATTTGTTGGACAACATTAGTTTATCATTATTCATTCATTACATAAAAATTTTCAAAATATCCAAAAATAACTTATCAAAAAAAAAACTTGTAGTCCAAAGTCATATTATCATGCATTACATCATGACTTTGCGATGATGGTATAATTCCTAGGAATTATTATTCTCAATTTTCACACTAGGAATTCTATGCCTAGCGCAAGTCATATTTCTCAATTTTTAGGTCTAAAACATTTCATATTTGTCAATCTTCTTAAATATGTGATACGATGATTTGCTTCATATCAATTTATATTTTAAGAATAAACAATTTCATATTATCATGCATTGAATTTTTGACTTCGCGATGATGGTATAACTCTTAGTAACTATTGTCCTCAAAATTTTCACATTAGGAATTCTATGCCTAGTGCAAGTCATCCTTCCCAATTTTTCATGCTTAAATCACATTATTTTTTTCACAACCATAATCTTCATCAAAATATTTCTTAAAAATCAAATTTTCTCAAAAACAAAATCAAACATATTTAATCATCGTAAGCCTCAAGATTACTCTTGAGCCCCACAAAAACTTTTCTAGTATTAGCAATACAAAATTCCTCATAACATGATTCGCTTCATGACCTAGCGAGCATTGATCTCCACCAACGATCATATAACAACACAACATCCTTCGAGGAACATTGCTAATCTATTAATTCCATCAAAACATATTTCAAAATCATATCTACAAAATTCAAATCATTTTATTTCATTTTAAAGCATGATGAAAATATTTAAAAAAATCAAAAGCATGATTATAAAGAAATTTAAATATTATACAATCAAATGCAATCAAATCATACAAATTCACATAGGACAAGAGGATCAATATATATATATATATATATATATATATATATATATATATATATATATATATATATATCGGCATACTCAATCACTAAAGATATAATACAAAAATATGTCTAGTAATCCTACCCTAAACCCCTCTCGATCCTCTAGAGCTTACAATATCATAATCTCTGTTAGGGGGTGGCGGTGGCAATCAGAACTATCCCCTACTATCACCATCCTAGAGGAAGTCACCCTAGAAGTAGAGTGAGATGATGATCCTATGTGAATAGGACCCATAATCTTAGGAGGTATAGTCTGTCTCTACTCTACAAGTACCACCATAATGTACAAGGTCTGGTAAAATGTAGTCTAATATATATACCACACTAGCTCTTCCCCCAGTCGACTATTCCCTGATCATCCTGATTGGGAAGAAGTTGTTGCCCTAGCTCCCTGAGTCACCTAATCTTGTGCCTATGCAAGATCTACCTCTAAAGTTTAAATCCTCATTCTCTAACTTGCATCCTTGGTATCCAAAGTCTGCACCTGAGTCCTCAAACCTATATCCACTACCTATAGAGTCTAGACCTGAGTCCTAAAATCTATGTCCTCTAACTCTAGTGTCTTAACATGAGCTCTAAGACTCATGTTATCCACCCGTAGAGCTGAGATATTGCTTCTTTACCCTACCTCCTCTATCATGATGCCCTTCTTGAGCAATTCAGGTACAAATGCCTACTAAGGAGATGCTACATGCTCCTCCTCCATCCTGTCACCCCTCACCCATTGAGAAGAGGCTCTCCTCTCCTCCCTAGACATCTCCCTTATCCCAACAGCCCTCCCTGACTTAGATGTCCTTAGACGAATCTAATTTCCACCCCTAGTACAAGGTCCCTCTCTCCTAGAGGATACCTGTGTCTCAAAATGCAATTATTGACTAACTGCACATCGCTATTTAGGAACCTGATCAACTGCCTATCGTACTACACTCCTTAGTGTAGTCAATAGAGTAGGGTGAATGTGAGCGTACCACTATCAATACCTATCTATAACCCCAACATCATCCCCCTCTGCTGTGAGTAGTACCTCATCATCTGGCTCAGGGTCTAGAAACTTAGCCATGTTGAGAGCACCACTAATAGTAGTGTCATCCCATGTCACCTTGGAGTAAGTGACATTCTTATACCGTGGAATGTCTTGCTGCAATCCAAACTAGTACATCACCCGATCCACATGGTGTAGCTCTAGATACCCCTGGTCCATCCGTATATATATGGTTTACTTGATGTGAGCTAGCTCAAAAGCATCCTCTCCCCACCCTAGTATCTCCCTCTAGGGTCTCCACCTGATGTCCTCAACCAGTAACTCATCAAATAGTCACCTCGCTACATCAAGGCTAATCCATCCTCGGTGTTCTCTCTATATAGGCCAATAGAATATCCTTAGTCTATCCTCCTCCACCTTGAGTTGGTCATATCTGGCTTGAGTCAAATGAATCCCTATAGATCACCTGATAAATATGTGCTCCCAACACCATACCTATAGGAAAGATGTCAGGACCAATCCCTTACCCCCCCTATAGACTACCCGATGTAGAAATATGTATAACCTATAGAGAAGGAATTGGCCCTAGGCAAACCATGTAATATGATCTTGCATATCACAGATCACCTCTACTAAGTTCCATGGTAGGTTTGGATCTTGTTTTGAGATAGGTGAATCAATTTCAAAAGAAAAAAAAAATCTTGAAGAGGAAAGCAAGGAAGAAACTAGGGAATAGGATTTAGATGCTACAAAGAAGGTTCAAGGATGCACTGCACAAGTTGAAAATTATCATAAGGATAATGGTCAAGAAAGGTATGAGGTCACATAATACAAGACCTCTGATGATGCTACTCATTAAAATTGTCAAATGGGAAACTCGCTCTATCTCTTCAAACCTATCTATGCTGATCCCACCCTATCTTCAACCTCCTTAGTGATTTACCTTTATTTCCAGATACCACTATAAACTTTCCCCTAATAGGCACCCTAAGAATCCTCCAGATGTCATCTAGTGTAGGGGTCATCTCCCCTATCGGTAGTCACAATCATGAAGACTCTAGGTACCATATCTCTGTGAGAGCCATAAGAAATTTTAGATCCACTAGAATTTGTGGCATTTCCACAACATGTATCAGTCCCACTACCTCTAAGAAAGTTCTCTCATCAGTAGAGAGAGCACCCAAATCATCCTGGAGATTAGCATATCTCCACTCTTGATTCTTCAACTTTGGTATTGTGTCAATAAAACAAAGCAACAAAAGTTAAATTAGTGATCATATTTAAAAATCAACTAATCATATCAAAAAGGTCAAAATCATATCAAAATGTTATATCGGATAATACAATATCACAAAATCGGTATGATCTTGTAATTAGGACCGCGCGATGACAACCATACCCTAAAAATCCAAATTTAAATAAAATTAAAGCAAAAAATATGAAAAATATAAGCTAAAAGAGTGAAAAATACTTACCCTGAGAGCTTCATCTCCTTATCTAACCAAATCAGTGCGATGGGGAATGTCTGCCATAGTTTTCTCTAGAGCTCCAAAATAGCAAATGACAAATAACAAATGAATTAAGTTTTAGTTCTACTTTTCTATTTTTATTTTACCCTTAAAAACAAAAAATTTTGAGTTTTTCTCCAAACGAAGGATTTGGCGTAAAAAATCTAAGGGGTATCACACTTAAAACAACTTGCAATAAAAACCTCAAAATCTCAAAAAAAAATTGCAATAAATTTTGGTTTTCTCGTAAAGTGTGTCGTTCTCTTCCTTAACGCATTTTTTTCAAAAATGCGTTGAGGGGGAAAAATGTAACACCCTAAAATTGACCCATAATAATTTAAATTAAAGTAAAAAACATTAAAAAATTAAATCAAACAACTTCCTAACTAGCTGCCTCAATTTTCATGCTTTACTGGCGAGATCGAGTCAAAATGAACAGGATCATAGTACGATCTCTCTGATCATACGTACAATCTTGTCCCAATATAGAAAAAGCTTAGTTAAGTAAAGCGACAAACAAGTTATAACACTTTTTTTTCTTACCTGTCCAACTGTGCGACGGTTACAGGATCGAATTTGCCAATCAGTCCCAACTTGAAGAAGTTACAACCCATTTTGTTTTTAGCCAAATTTCACCTGCTGGTTTAGCCTATTTAATTAGGCATTCCCCCCTCGAATTTCTCCTAACTCATTGATATAATTCTGCATTTTAGTTACTTAATTTCTACATTATCCCTTGTTATTTTGTTGTTTTTCTACAGGATCAGAGGTACGATCTTGGGTGCATGAGGATATGATAAAATATTGTAGATACGATATCACCCTAGAAGCATATGATCCTACTCTATAGTTATGATCTCACCTGCAGGTCTCTTGGAGGCAACTCCAAGATCTACTTTGCATCCTTGTAACTTCCAATTTGCATTTGTATATCACATTTATCATTTGTTATCTCATATAGAATAGTATTTTCATATCATCATTCTTGGAGTTCACCAATTCACATTCAATCACATACTTCACATAGTTCAAGGCATATACATGTTAATTCCTTTTAGTATCGCATTCAATGAGTCATGTATGATCTAATCAGTTTTCAATAGAATCTGTAGCATACTCCATTTTTTTATTTTTTGCATTGTACTTATGAAACTGTCAATATTTGCTGTGATCGGATCTATTGATCATTAATCAGTTGGTACGTTCATAGATTGTATGTATGATCTTGACCTTGCAACATACGATCTTGATCCTGTAGCATACAATCTTGCCTAAAACAAGAAACAAAATCCTCATCAGAATTCTGGACTAAGTAAGAGCATCAAATTCCTTTATAATTAAGCATTTGCATTATATTTTCCTTTGTTTACTAATGTTTGTTGTATTCATGAATATTGAATTGCATTTAGCATAGTTTAGTTGCATTGGCAAAAAATAGGTGATTGTGAGAACTTAAAAGTAACACATCAAACAAACTCCAAACCTAGGCATGGAAACTACCAAGAAATATTTCTTGGTGAACCATAAATAATTCGTCAAAAAATCACCAAAGAAGACATGAATTCAAGTGTCTCTCTTCGAGGTGTAGACCTACTACTCTCCCATTCCCTTTCAAGGTGCAGATCCATTAGCCTTAAGGAAAGGAGTGCAAGAATTTTAGAGCTACACTTTAATATTGGATGTGGTCGTTAAGCCATTGACCATTCGATTGTTGTTGAAATTGTCCAAAAATAATTAATGCCAAAGTTTTCAACCATAAATGCCATCACTTGACCGTTGAACATTACCATTGACATCCTAGTTGGTAACACATTTTCAACCATTTTTTCATTTCATGAGACCTATTGCTCTTTTTGCTTTTACCGAGCCATTATTTGATTGAGTATAACCTTGCATAGACTCGTTGGAAAGAGTGTTTTGAGCTCTACCCATCTATTATGGTACTTTTCCCAATTGTTCCTATTTCATCTCCTGAATTATGTTCCAAAGAATTCCTTCTTTATTGGGCCTGCATATTTGCATTCTGATTACCATTTCATTAATTTTTTATTTTCTTCCTTTCTTGAACCAAAAATATGGCCAACAACATAGCCTTCATCGATAAATTGGCTAAAATTTCACAAATTTCTACTCAAACATTCACTGCCTCGACTGACATTACTACCAATCAGTTCACCACATTGGTCGTAGTCACAACCCAAGTCAATTCTTTGACCGATAAACTTATGAATTTCACACTCAAGTCATCAGCACCTTCTTCTTCCCATGCAAAATGTGAGGTTTGCATCTATGAAGGTTCTCAAGATCCTAATGTTCTCAATACTTGGATCCTCAACATGGAGACCTGGTTTGACTATAGTCAAACAACAGAGGATGACAAGGTTCCATTTGCCAAGTTGAAACTTTCTAGCATGGCTAAAGTTCTAGTAACTAAATGCCACATTGTCACATGGGATGACTTGGTCAAAATATTGAAGGCCATATTTTATTCATCCCATTATGATTTCAATTTATAGATTCATTGGCTTTGTCTTTGAAAAGGACAGAATCAGTCGGTTCAATATTATGTGTATCAATTCAACAGGTTACGTGTTTTGTTGCACATTATGGATTTTGTAGATTCCATAATTTTTAAGTTTAAAAGTGGACTTCTTGAACACTTATTTCATGAGTTGAAATATACGTAGTGCCACACACTTGATGATGTTTTCAACTATGCTCAACTTGTGGAGGATAAGTTCATTGCACAAGAGGTCCTCTCTACTCGTCTGGTGGATCCACAAATGAGTCTCATCAATAGTAACAAGCACCAAGGCAATCTTCTTATTTCTCACCTTATTCTTCTAATCCAACTGCTAATAAATCCTATGCTTCTAATAAAATATTCCATTCTTCTTCTACTTCTCAACAATTCTGTCAATATTGTAAAAGACCTAGGAATGACAAATCTGCATGTCCCAAGTTACAGAATTCTAACAAGAAAAAATTATTTGTAAATTCTAATGAGGGAAAATTTGATAACCCCATAAAGGCTACTGGTGAGAGAGAGATTTATGAAAAATTGAAGAAAAAATTAAATTATGTAACATTGATGCATCACCATTCCATAGCCCATGATCATGATAATTTATTTGTAACACGTGCACATTTTCTGCATAATTTGTTTGTCAACTGTATCATTGACAATGGCTAGCAAAAGAATATCATTATGCAGTCCATTATTGATAGGCTTAAAATTCGTATAAAACCTCATCCTTATCCATACACTCTTGGGTGGAAGTATCATAAGAACACTTCATAGATCACACATACATGCTCAGTTGCATTTGCTTTTGACCCTAAGTTTTAAGATAGGGTTACTTGTGATGTGACACCCATGGATTATTGTGGGTTATTGTTGGGCAATCCATATTAGTATGACAAGTGTGATATTTATGATACATATCACAATACCTAAACTTTGCAATATGAAAATAAATCATTTCTTATCTGTAGTGTTCAATCCATTACACATTGGGCTAGCACTCATTTGAATTAGGCACGACCCATTGCTTTGATTTTTAGCACACCATAGCAATAGGATGTTCAACCACGAGTCCTTTTATCCACTTCACAGCACATACATAGTGCTCATATTCTTGTTGCACCTCTTCTTCCTATTGTAATAGAAATTGTTCCTATTGTACCTCCAACTATTCCTATTGCACCTGTACTTATTCTAGTAGTTGTTCTTGTGGCTTCCACACATGCTTTTGTTGTTGCACCAACATCTCTTTATGTTGCTCCTACTCCTGATCCTGCTCCTACTCCAGTTGAAGTTATTCCTCCAGTTCTTCATATGGTTCCCACCATTTCGCATCCTGCCTCTTTCACATTAAAACACCTTTAGCATTTGGTCGTATATCATAAACTTCCATTCATACACTCTCATCCTCTTTATATTTGTAGTCAACATTGCATTTACATGGAGCCTTACTATGGAGCATCCCCACAACCTTCGGGATTCACACCACCTTATTTCCATTTTGTACACATTGGAGGCCAATGCTTCTACAATGGGGAGGAATGATAGGGATTAGGTGTGGTATATTTTATGTAATAAACCATTATATTTTAACGATCGTTTATTTTTAATTGTTCTTTTTGCAACAGAAAAGATGCACCATAATCATTGAATGCAACCTTATCTATAACATGTGTTGTATTTCCTATTTATAGGACTTTTTATCAATGGAAAGGTAGTTTTTGGTTTATCATACATTTATTTGTACCTATTATTGCTGATCCACATAAGTTGTACATAAATTTAGGCATTACCTATTGGTGAACCCTTTTGCTTTCTACGTAGATCATCGGGTCTTGTTGTAATTTTTAAATAATTTAGTCATACAAGGATGATTCAGTAGGTGGCTCATCACTTTACAAGAGTTCATATTTCAAGTAGTAGTTTGACATGGTAAGAAGCATGTGATTGCAGATTAGTTATCTTGAATACGATAAGGAGAACCTGCAAGTACGAGGATTCCAGATGAATTCCATGATGCTCAATTATTCACAATTAATATTGTTCCATATTGGTATAAATTAATTGGATAGTAGTTATCCATAGGTGATTTTCCACAAGATCTGATGACAAAAGAAAAGAAAAATGCAATCATAAAGTCATCATATTTTCAATTTGTAGCTAGATTACTGTACAAAATGGGTATTGGTGGTATCATACGAAGATGTGTGATGGACGAGGAAGTTAAAGCAACATTGAAAGAAGCTCATGAAGGATTGGTAGGAGACATGGGGCCCTATGCCACTACTTGGAAAGTACTATTAGTAGGATTATGGTGGTGGTGGCTCACATTACATAATTATTCAAAGGAATATGTACGAACATGTGATACTTACCAAAGAGCATGGAAAATAATGCAATGAGACTTTATTCCCTTACACCCATCATAATCCCAGGAACTATTTTAAATATGGGGGTTGGAATTTTTTTGACCATTAAAAATTACTTGTATGAGGAAGTGTCGATATATCATGGTAGCTACTGAATACCTAACAAAATGAGTCGAAGCAAGAGCACTACCAGATAACACAACAAAGAGTACAACTCAATTCTTGTATGAGCATTTTTCATGCATCTACCTTAAGGAACAGAAGCCACAATAGAATTAAAGAACTTGTTAGAGATGATGGATCATTCCTTTCTAGTCCTAATGAAATCAGAAATGAAGCAGTTTCCTATTTTCGGAATCTTTTAGGAGAAGAACATTTCAGTTCTGCCTTAGCTTCAGAATCAATGCTTTACCATATTCCTCATTTAATTTTTTATGACTTGGATGGGGAGTTAATTAAGCCTTTCACGGATGAATAAATCAAAGAGGCCCTCTTCTCAATGAACCCTGATAAAGCTCCAGGTCCAGACGGGTTTTCACCTCATTTTTTTCAGGCTTTTTGGGATATTGTAGGTTTTTATGTATGTGCTACTATCAAGGAATTTCAGTCCACAAAGCATATTCCGAGAAGTTTTAACTCCACTTTTATTGCTTTAATCCCAAAGATTCCTACTCCTAGATCTATGATGGATTTTAGACCTATTAGCCTTTGTAATGTTGTTTATAAAATGTTGACCAAGGCAATTGCAAATAGAATGAGGAAGATCCTTCCTATGTTTATTGATGTTTGTCAAGGTAGTTCAGTCCCTGGAAGGTCCATCCTTGATGGGTTCATAACAGTTCATGAAGCCCTCCATTCGGTAGTCCAGACTAAAAAACCTGCTTTTGCTCTCAAGATGGATATGAACAAGGCTTATGACCGCATAAACGGAGTTTTGTCTCTGCCATTCTTCAGAAATTTGGTTTTCATCATGAATGGATCAAGCTTTTGGAAGGATGTTTTATGAAACCTTGGTTTTCGATCCTTGTTAATGGTGCTCCTGCTGGATACTTTCAAAGTAAAAGGGGCCTAAGGCAAGGTGACCCTATCTCTCCCATGTTGTTTATCATTGTGGTCGAAGCCCTTGGGAGGACAATCAAAGCTACCTGTAATATTGGTCTTATTTCAGGAATTAAAGCACCATCACAAACACAGGCAGTTACACATGAACAGTTTGTGGATGATACTTTGTTGTTAACTCTTGCATAATTTTTTGAGGCTAAGGTCATAAAACATATTCTAGAGCTATATGAGGATGCTGCGGGGCAAAAGGTAAATTTTTCAAAGAGTAAAATTTATTTCTTTAACACTCCCATTCAAAGGCAGATTAAGATTGCTAGGATTATTGGATGCTCAGTGTCTACTCTTCCATCCACATACCTAGGCCTTCCTTTATTTATAGGCAGAGCTACTGATTCCATGTGGACTAATGTAATTGAAAGAATTCAGAGGAAGCTGGATGGATGGAAAGGGAATTTGTTATCTCAAGTCGGCAAGGCGTTCTCCCAGTTTCCCATTCAAAGCATCCCTGTCTACTTTCTCTCTATTTTTAAAGCTCCTACAAGTGTCTACACTAAAATTGAACAGATCCAGAAGAGGTTCCTATGGACTGGTTCTGAATCTAAGCAGCGCTTTCACTTGGTGTCCTGGGATAGGGTTTGCAAACCAAGGGAGTTTGGAGGTATTGGGCTAAGGAGAATACAACATTTAAACATGGCCCTCCTGGCCAAACAAGCATGGTGTCTTTTGACAAATGCAAATGCAGAATGGATTACTATAATCAAAAGAAAGTATTTGCAAGAAATTGAATTCTTAAGTTATTCCTTTCCTCCCAGGGGATCAATTTTTTGGAAATCAATCCTTCAAACTAAAAACTTGCTAAGCAAAGGGCTACGTTGGAAACCGGGAAATGGAAGAAACATTGATTTTTGGGACCACAAATGGTTAAAGGACTATCCCCTCTCTGCAGACCCCATCATTTCAACCCTTAGAGCTTGGACAATTGAAGTTTTTGGTACCAAAGTTGCAGATTTTATTACTTTTTCAAACAATAGAAGGGTATGGAAGCCAATAATGAATAATGATCTACCAGGGGCATCAATAATACTGGAGAATGAATTAAAACAGTCTTTACTCCCTTCTGGAATTCTTGAGGACCAGCTTATCTGGGAATATTTAGACAATGGGGAATTTTCTGTCAAGACTGCTTATCTGATGCTTATTGATAATGATGAACCTACTTTCCCTCACTTGGAAGTTTGGCCCAAAAGCATTGTTCCGAAGGTTGGGTTTTTTGCATGGCTGGCCATCCAAAATAAGATCCTCACCATGGATAACTTGATAAAAAGAGGTGTTATTGTTGTTAATAGGTGTTATATTTGTATGTCTGAGTGGGAGTCTATTGATCATTTGTTTTTGTATTGTAATTTTTCTGTCTCAATCTTGTTAGGTCTGTTACAAGTGTTTCATATTTATTGGGTCCATCCTCAGTCCATTTTTGACTTATTTGTCCAGTGGCCTTCCCCCATTTTGAATAGGCATCTTAGGTATATGTGGAAGATCCGCCTTCATCACTACTTGTGGCAGATATGGTTGGAAAGGAATCGTCGGGCCTTCTTGGATAAGGTTTCTCAGTCATCCTCTGTCTTGTCAAAAATTTTAGCATATGCTAATGAGAATGCTTGTTTAGTGCCTGCAACATCTAGACCTCCAAATCCTTTTGAAGCTTCATTAGGCCAGTCATTAAACTTACCTCTCACTGATGGCCTCAATCATCCTCAAGTCTGTCCTAGAACCATGATCACATGGACCCCACCCCCCCTAGGGTGGATTAAGTTAAATTTTGATGGGGCATCTAGGGGCAACCCGGTGAAGTCGAGCTGGTGGCTTACTTAGAGACCACAAGGGTGAGGTGCTTGTAGCTTTTGCTGAACATCTTGGAGCTCAAACTAATAATGTGGCTTAAGCAAGGGCAGTTTGGAGGAGCCTCAAGGTGGCAGAGAATTATCCAGGGAAACTGTTGGTGGAAGGTGATTCTCTTATTATTATAAATCTTCTAAAGAACACCAAGAGAGCTCCTTGGAGATTTTATGACTACATCCATGAAGCAAGGGCTCTAATTCATGACCGACTTGAGGCCATAATTTTGCATACCTTTCGGGAAGCAAACATGGCAGCTGATAGGCTGGCAAATGAAGGCATTGTAGCAGCAAATTTGATCACGTGGACTGAAAATCTTCCTCATGCAGTCTCAATGGTGATAGATAATGAAAAACTTTAGATTGGAAGGCTCAAAGTGGATCAATGACAGAAAATGGGGGCATTTTAAAAAAAAAAAAAATTTGAACCTTATAATGGATTTTGTCATATTTGTTTTTTTTGTTCATGTGACTAGTGTTTTTTGCAACTGGTGGGGCACTGATATAGGTTTTTTATCTACAAATTCATGCATGGGAAACATCCGCTTTGGCCTCAAGTATTTCCCAAGGTGTGTTTGGATTCGATGTCGCAAAAATGCCCTAGCAAGAAATAACAAAGTGTTGGAGATCCCTGACAATGAGGTACCAGACCCCACCATAATAGTCTTGGAGAAGATGACAATTTCATCAGCCTCCAATAGTATCAACCATTTGAAGAGTCTGTCTGGCCTCATCAGTGCAGCTGTTGATTTGTGTGATTCCCTAAATCTTCTGTTTTATAGCCAGCAGTTCCAGGGGCACAAGGAGTCGAAGGCAAAATCTAATGATAAGAAGTTAGATGAGGACTACAAGGAAGACTACTTGGCCTCTTAGCTGTCCATTCTATGGGATGTTTTTTTTGACCATATTCTATTATTTTTATATGGGCACAAGCTACTCTGCATGGTGCTTGCATGATTAGTTTTTGTCTTTGTTAGTTCTTTTTTGCGTCTTTCTTTTTTGATGGCCATAATATTAGGCTTCCATAGTTTAGTTTGGTTGTATTCTAATGGAAGAGTAGGTCTTGGCCATTTTTGTTGTCAGTTTAAACTTTTAGGTCTTGGCCTTTGTCCAGTTGGTCAGTGGACCCTATTTTGTAAAATGGTTTTGGGTCAACCAGTTAAAACCCAGTGTTAATTATAATATTCTCTTACTTACCAAAAAAAAAAAAAATTCTTGTATGAGCAAGTAATTACGAGATTTGGTATTCCACTACAAATAACAAGTGATCAGGGATGTCACATTGTGAATGATATTATTAAAAATCTAACAACTAATTTTAAAATTTGGCATTCCTTGTCTAGTCCATATTACCCTAGATCCATTGGGTAAGTAGAAGTGACTAACAAAGTCCTCATGTCAACTTTGTACAAAACATGTGGAATAGAAGGAGAAGATTGGGAAGAAAGGTTATCATCTGTTCCTTGGACATATCAAATTACCTTTAAGCCAATGATAGACCATACACCATTTCAGATAATGTATGGTCAGGAGGTAGTAGTGCTAGTGGAGTTCTTGGTACCAAGTTTATGGGTAGTTGTGGAGCATCGCTTAGGTTACCAAGAGAGTCTAGAGGAAAGACTAATACCACTAATAAATTTGTATGAGAGAAGAGTCATGGCACAATGGGTGATTGAAGTGGACCAAACGAGAAGGAAGTTGTGGCATTACAAGAACTTTTGGAAGTTAGAACTTAAGCAAGGTGACTTAGTTCTAAAATTTAATCGTAAAAGAGAAATCAAGTTGGGTAAGTTAAAAACCTTATGGCTTGGTCCCTTTTGAGTTGTAGAAGTGAGGGACAATGGGGCAGTTAAACTACAAAATCTGAACCACAAGGTAATATACATGAGGATTCAAATTAATCCAGTGATGAAGAGTTGCCTTGGTTAGTAAGAGACTAGAGTTTTGATAGTGGTGATGATGACTTCTTAGGATAACTATAGGTACCTCATTCTTGTCCTTACCCTAAGACCTATGCAATAGCCTATCGGTAGTTGATACAATAATGGAGATAAGTGCAAAGACTTCAAATATTAATGAACTTACCAAAACATTGGTCGAAACAAAGGGATGATGACCGTAATGATTCTAGTTCTAAGTCTAATTTTTTGGAACAATATAGGGCAAATTTGGCAACCATGTCTCCACAATAAAATTAGGAGGAAAGGTGATGGACACATCAACTATTACCCATATATCATTGAATGTAAGCACTCCAAAAATTATCACCTAGAATGCAAATAAATGAAGGTCGCTTGGCCAACATAGAATTGGTGGATATAACACCTAGAAGGAACCAACAAGAATCCCCAAGATAGTAACAAGGTCGTAGAGGAGGAGTATGCCCACTGAATAATGGAAGGGGTAGAGGATACATTCTACCTATATGAGGTAGAGGATGAGGGAGGATTCATCCCCCTACTCCTATATGGCCAAGAGATACACCATTGACCTGTATGAACTAGACTAGAAACTTGCAAGTTATCCCCTGGTTGAGAGGGTAGGTACCAAACTTCAGAGAAATACAACCATGGGAATGACCTCCATTGATATGATAAGTACCAAGAAGAATTAGATCTAGAAGAGGATTGATCTAGGAAATATAAGTACCACTTAATGTTCAAATAGGTCTTGTGTCAAGAGGGCTAGGTCATAGAATACCTATGCAATCAAGAGGACTTGCTGATAGGGGAAGAGGACACTTCATCGATGAAAGGAGTCAAGGATGACAAATAATTTTTCACCAATCTTGGAAAATGATTTGATACGAGGATATCGGTAGAGGAGTCACTCAAATGATAGTATACTAGTATGGGCACCCCTACCTCATGATCCATCACTAAAATTATGGGATGAAGTATTATCAATAGAAAGTCCTGCTATTTGTAATTGTACAATTTTGAATTATACACATGGAAATCAAAGGAGAGTAAATGATACAACCATACAAAGAGAAAGGGATCAAAAAAATGGTTGGTTGGTGAGGCATAAACTCATTAGTTAATTGATATGCGAATCAGGATTACAATATATAAGTTTGAGGAAAAGTTAATCTAGGCTCAACATGATTAGAGCACCATTATTTTCATAAACAATATCTTCTAATACCTTAAGTTAGAAAAAGTCTAACTTCCATTCTATATACTTTCAACAATGCTAAAAATGCTAAACTAAACTTATCTACGTAGGGAGACAAGAATGTATGCTATTAAATTCTAACATTATCCCCCTTAAAGTTGAGAGGGCTGACAAGACAGTCTCTCAACTTTATATACCAAGCTTTAGCAACTCCTTTGGTGAAGATATATGCCATGTTGTCCAAAGTGTTGCAATGGTTTAGCTCAACCACATGTTTCTCCACCATGTCTCTAATGAAGTGATACTTCATGTCAAAGTTCTTGGACCTGCTATGGTGGATAAGAATATGTTCCAACTGTATGACACTCATATTGTCACAATACAATTTAGTAGGATCATATTGTCTTTCACCTATTTCTTCAAATACTTCTCTCAACCATAAGGCTTGGGTACTAGCATTTGTGATTTCTATGTACTCATCCTCAGTAGATGATAGTGCTACAATAGTTTGTTTTTTATAACTTCAAGTAATTAGACCTGACCCAAGACTTAAAAAATTTCTTGAAGTAGATTTCCTATCATATATATTGTTGTCCCAATCACTATCACTAAAGCCAACTAATTTTATAGCATTACATTTGTGGTAAAGGATCCCATAATCCAATGTACCCTTTACATATCTGAAAATTCTTTTAGTTGCTTGTAGATGAAGTTCAGAAGGATCAACCGTATACCTTGAAACTAGAGAAACAACATATTGAATATCCGATCATGTGTTGGTGAGGAACATTAGACTCCCAACCATGCTCCTGTAAGTGGTCTTGTCAACTTTTGGTGCTCCATATTCTTTGCATAATTGTATCCCATGACCTGTTGGAGTTGCAACAAACTTTCAATGCTCCATAGAAAATTTCTTTATCATGTCATGAGCATATTTATGTTGACATATGAAGATATCATTTCCTATTTGATATACATCCATTCCTATAAAGTAATGAATCAAACCTAGATACTTCATTTCAAACTATTTCATCATGGAGTGTTTGAAATCCTCATTTATTTTATCACTACTACCCATGAATATTATATCATCCACATATAATCACACAATGATAATATCTTTACCTTGTTTCATGTAGTAGAGAGTAGGTTCACTTTTGCTCCTAGTTAATCCATACTTTTGAAAGTAGTCATCAATGCGTGAGTACCATGCTCTTGGTGCTTGCTTTAGGCCATACAATGCTTTCTTAAATTTTTAGAAAAGGTTCTCCTTACCTTGTTATTCAAATCCTTGAGGTTTTTTCACAAAAACCTCTTCATTCAAGCACCCATTGAGAAAGGTACTCTTAGCATCCATGTGTTGAATTGTCCACCCTTTGTGGGCAGCCAAAGAAAGCACTAGTATAATGGTATCTTATCTAGCAACAGGAGCAAAGGTTTCCTCATAGTAAATCTCATACTTTTGAGTAAACCCTTTTGCTACTAGCCTTGCCTTATATATTTCAATGCTCCCATCAGCATTGAACTTGGTCTTATAGACCCATTTACATCCAACATATTTCTTACCCTTAGGAAGCTCCACTAGCTCCCAAGTGCCATTCTTTTTTATAGAGTTCATTTCCTCTTTCATGGCTTGTTGCCATACATCATGAGTACATAATTTTTCATAACTAGATGACTCTAGCTCTACACTAGTCATTAAAGCATAGTTTACAATATCTCCCTTAGGCTCTTGAGAGTCTTCATCACCATACATGTGCAAATTTTCAAGTCTTTTCAAGACTTCATTCATTTCACTAGCTTGGATTCTAGTGTATCTTATTTGAAAATTATTGTCCATCATTTGGTAGGAGGGATGGTATTGAAGTGTTCTCTTACCTCTTGATGGTGAATCTACTTCCATTGGCATTGGAGAAGAACTTTCTGATCTTTGTGGAGAAAAACTTGGAGTAGCACTTGTTGTACTTGGAGTAGAACTCTTCTTTGGACTTGGAGGAGGATTTCCAGTGCTGATTTTATTAATGGGCTGCACTTGAGAGGATATTTCATCTTGATATATATCATCAACAAAAAGTTTTTGATGAACCCATACTCCCCTTTCATCAAAAATCACATCTCTGGAAATTACAACTTTGTGTGTTTTTGGATTGTAGAGTCTATATGCCTTTGAAGACTCATACCAAATGAAAATACATGCTTGAATTTTGGGATCAAGTTTCTTTCTTGTTTCATCAGGAATGTGTGCATATGCAAGACAACCAAAAAATTTGAAGTGCTTTACATTTGGTTTTTTTCCATACCATCCCTCATATGGAGTTATCCCATCTAAACTATAAGTGGAACTCCTATTCACAATGTAAACACTTGTCCTAACAGCATCAACCCAATACATGTTACTGAATTTCTTTGTTTGAAGCATTTATCTAGCCATTTGTATAATAGTGCGATTCTTTCTTTCAGCCACACCATTTTTTTGTGGAGTGTAGGCAGTAGTTAATTTCCTTTCGATCCCAAAATATTTACAATATTTGAGAAATGCATTTGAACAAAAATCCCCTCCTCTATCAGTCCTTAATATTTTTACAACATACTCACTTTGATTCTCTACATTATTTTTGAAATCCTTGAAACATTCAAAAGCTTCATCTTTAGTTTTAAAAAAATAAATCCAACACATTCTAGAGAAATCATATATGAAAGTGAGAAAGTAAGAATTGTTACCCAAGATTATGGTATTCATTGGACCACAAATGTCTAAATGTACCAATTGTAGTGGATGGCCTGCTCTCCATGCTTGTCCTCTTGGAAACTTTGTTCTTGAGTGCTTTCCCAAAACACATCCTTAACACACCTCTTTATGCTCTTCAAATTTTGGTAATTGTTGGAACAAAATCTGCCTCCGGTTAATAGTGTTGCGCCTTAGACTTTGCCAACATTGAATAGACGGATCTTGCTTGAGATCATCTGTCTAGTCTCCAGAGAAGGCTGGTTCCTTTGAGTTTTTTATAGAAAAATGGAACAAGAGATAAGGAAAATATAGCCTAAGCTAGAACTTTTCTCATGGTACAGATTAGACAACAACAAACATTGATAATGCAGATTACTACTTTTAGAGTTTTCTTTATATCTTCTTATAGAAAACACGAATTCTTGAGTGTGACTTTTAGATATTCATCTAAAAGCATGTAACTATATTTTAATGTTCAACTCTAGAAACAAGATTTATGTGCACAATCCATATTTTAGAATAGATACATTATAAAACTTAGAGTGAATAAAAGTTAAAACACTAGATACATACACTTGCACACAGAAGTTTCGGAAGCCAGAAGAAGAAATCTTTTATTGCTTATAATCCAGTACATGTACATCAAGCTTGTAAACGTCCAAGAGCCAAAATTTTTTCATGGTCGAATCACTCCTATTTATACCCTAAAAAGAGTATCTTCTACTATGTACATTTAATTTCTTCAATCAATTACAAATAATTGTCTGCAGTTTCTAAGAATATACAACGGATTTTTCGTAGATTGGATAGATTTCCTTATGGCTAAATTTAGATGAGCCTGTTATTCTACAATCATCCAGTGGACCTGCCAGGTTATAATCAACAGACCATTCTTTAGAAATTAGCACCAGATGTTAGTGCATGTCCCAGTTGCCAAAAATATACTTTGTTTCCTTGGCAAAAACTGAACATATCACAAAATCGTGACACTCGTGCTTCTCTTCTTGCCTGCCCTTTTTGAGTCGTGAAAATGCAACATGTCATGAAATCATGACACTTTTGCCTCTTTGTTCTCTTTTGTCACTTTTGGCCACGAAAATGCAACATGTCGCGATATCGTGACACTTTTTCCTTCTTGCTCTTTCTCTTCTCTTTTGGCCGTGAAAATGCAACATGTCGTGATATCACGATACTTTTGCCTCCTTGCTCCATTTTTTTGATCTTAGCCGTGAAAATGCAACATGTCGCGACATGTTGCCTCCTTGCTCCCTTTTGTTACTCTTAGCTACAAAAATACAACATGTCATGATATCGTGATACTTTTATCTCCTTGCTCCCTTTTGTTGCTCTTAGCCACGAAAATACAAAATTTCGCGATATCGCAACACTTTTACATCCTGCTCCCTTTTGTTGCTCTTAGCCACAAAAATGTAACATGTCGCAATATTGTGACACTTTTACCTCCTTGCTCCCTTTTGTTACTCTTAGCCACAAAAATACAACATGTCGCGATATCACGACACTTTTACCTCCTTGCTCCCTTTTGTTGCTCTTAGCCGCAAAAATACAACATGTCATGATATCACGACACTTTTACCTCCTTGCTCCCTTTTGTTGCTCTTAGCCGTGAAAATGTAACATGTCGTGATATCATGAAACTTTTGCCTCCTTGCTCCCTTTTGTTACTCTTAGCCACGAAAATACATGTCGCGATATCGCGACACTTTTACCTCCTTGCTCCATTTTGTTGCTCTTAGTCGTGAAAATACATGTCACGATATCGCAACACTTTTACCTCTTTTCTCCCTTTTGTTGCTCTTAGCCACGAAAATACATGTCGCGATATCATGAAAATTTTACCTCCTTGCTCCCTTTTGTTGCTCTTAGCCACGAAAATATGACATGTCACGATATCGTGACACTTTTACCTCATTGCTCCCTTTTGTTGCTCTTAGCCGCAAAAATGTAACATGTCACGATATCGTGACACTTTTACCTCCTTGCTCCCTTTTGTTGATCTTAGCCGTGAAAATACAACATGTTGCAATATCGTGACACTTTTACCTCCTTGCTCCCTTTTGTTGCCCTTAGCTGCAAAATACAACATGTCGCGATATCATGACACTTTTACCTCCTTGCTCTTCCTCTTTGCTTTTTTCTATGAAAATGCAACGTGTCGCGATATCGCGACACTTTTACCTCCTTGCAGTATTTTTGCTTTTTCTTTGATATTTAGTATATGGGCCACTTCGGTCTTCTTGGAAAATATGCAAAAAGGTGCATCAACTATTTTTCTATAGTTAGTCACTTTTTGACTAACATTCTTGGCGCCTTATGGGGGAGTTTTTTCTCACAAAAATAGAGACCAAGCCTTCATCCATTGGGAAATGGAGTCACCAGCACAGTTGCGAAAAGTAAAATTTCAAGCGTAAAAACAATGCTAAAAGAAAAAGAATGCACTTTGGAACATAAGTGATCTTTACCTTATCATAACCTTTCTTTTACCACTTAGGTTTTTAACCTTTGTCTAAAGAACACAAAAATTCAATTCTGGGAGCTGGTCCCAGCTTTGGCTGCTGGGATTTCTCAGGTGGCTGGGACACTTCAGGAGCAGAAGAATAACCACTTCCTACGCTTGGAGGGATTCTAACAGGGAAACTTCCTCCCCAGGAGTGAGTGCCAGATCTTCTTATTATCCTTTGGAAATATTAGGCCGTAAAAAAGGGAAATATTTACAAAACTTCAAACTTATAATATACTGTACATATAATGGTGATCTGTAGCTTTTACTAGAAATACAATTTTAGGTGAAAAGTGTTCACCGTGATGGGTAGAACCCATCCATATTGATATTTTAACTGGAAGGCATTGAATTGCTTTTCTGAAACAATTTCGAATGGCCCCTCCCAGAATGCATCAAACTTGTCATGGTGTCCTGGCTTTGCTTTCTTGACATTCCATTTTAATACCAGGTCGCTTGTTTTGAATTTCTTGAAAGTGGTTTTCTTATCGAACCACCTAACTATTTTTACCATATGCTTTTGATGATGATCGTAGGCCTGTTCCCTAGATTCTTCAAGCTGTAAAAGTTGCATCAGTCAGGCATCCATTGGATGACCCTCATCTTTGTTAACTTGGTTAAGCATCCTCAACGTGGGTATCTCCATATGAATCGATAGAACAACTTCTTTGCCATAAACCAAAGCATATGGCAATGTATTGATTGATTTTTTGATTGAGATTTTGTCGGCCCACAGGGCTTGATTCAGGAGTGAGTGCAAGTTCTTCTTATTGTCCTCTAATGTTCTTTGTAGAATTCTTAGAAGATTCTTATTAGTAGACTCAGCTAACACATTACCTTGTGGGTAATAATTAGATGAAGTCTTCAGGTAAATTCCATATCTACTGACGAATTCGATCATCTTTGCACTGGTGAAAGAGGATCCATTGTCTATAATCAAATAATATGGTATGCCAAACCTTGTGATTAGACTTTCGACAAATTCTATCACCACTTTCGAATCAGCTTTCTTCATAGACACTGCTTCTGCCCACTTGGTGAAGTAGTTTGTGGCAGTGAGAATGTATTTGTGGCCTGATGATGAATTTGGCTCTATTATCCTTACAAAATCCAACCCCCACTACTAGAATGGTTCCTCGACTTGAATAGATTTTAAGTGTATAGGTGCATTCCTGTTTCTTCCTACATACCTCTAACACTATCCACACCTCTAGGTCACTTTGTATGCATCTAGGAAGATGGAAGGCCAATAACATCCAGCTCTAAGGATCTTCAAAGCTATAGTTTGGCCTGCATAATGTCCTCCTAAAAAACCTCCATGAAATTCATCTAACACTTTATGATTTTCATTATCAGGAACGCATCTTAACAATACACCATTGATGTTAATCCTATACAACCCCTCTATTTGAAGGGTATATTTCAATGCTTGGGTTCTGAATCTCCTTCTCTGGGAAGCGTTCATATCTTCAGGACATGACCCAGTCTAAAAATACCTCACAAAGTCACTGATCCAACTTTAACCTACTCTATCTTGGTGTTGCTCTATGTTTGCCATGACGAGGTGGCTCTCCCCATATCCACTTGCATCTTTCTTGGCCAATTCTTGGCACAAATCTCTCCCTATGACTATTTTAGTAGGATGTAGTTCTACATCATACTATTGGATGCAAGTCACCCATCTAGCTCTTTTTTCACCCAATTCTCCTTGAATTATGAAGTTCCTTACATCGAGATGAATAACATACACCATCGTCCGACTTTGGGATAAGAAATGTTTTAGCTTATTCAAGGATTTCATAATTGCATATACTTGTTTTTCTATGAAGCTATACCTTTCCTCATGTTTGTGCATGGTGGAACTTAGAAAGGCTATGGGTATTTCTTCATCATTTGCTCCTTTCTGAGTGACAATTGTAGAATAACTACCTTGTTCTCGAATAGCATATAGTATGAAACCTCGATAATAGTCAGGATTAACTAGCACAGGAGCTTAAGCGATGGCTTCTAGAATTTTTTGGAAAGCTTCTTTCCTTGGCTCTATCCATTTGAAAGGAGCATCCTTTTTCAATAATTCAGTCATTGGTTTAACTGTTTGGGCAAAGTCCTCAATGAATTTTCTGATAAAATTTATTTTCCCAAAGAAGGACTGCAAACCTTTCTTGTTAACTGGAAGCGAAAACTCAAGAAGTACCTTCACTCTATCAGGGTCAATTGACAGCCCAAATTTAGAAATAACATGCCCAAGGAGTATTCCTTCCACAAAAAAAATAGTTTTTTTTGGATTTAGTGATATTCCAAATTCTCTACATTTCTCAAACACTTGTTGTAGATGAGTGGCATGGTCCTTTTTGTTGTGAGAAAAAATCGTCATGTCATCTAAATAGACGATAATAATTTTGTTCGCAAGCTCCCCAAAAGCTACGTCCATGGCTCTTTGGAAATTTTCTCCTGCGTTGGATAATCCAAAGGGCATCCTTTGGTATGCAAATGTTCCCCACTTAGTGGTGAATGCAATCTTGTATTGATCTTCATTTCTCACCCAAAATTGATTGTAACCAGAAAAGCCATCTAACAGAGAAAACCTTTCTGCTCCCGCCATAGTATGAAGGATTGGGTCAATATGAGGTAAAGGATAGTGATCCTTTAAAGAGGCTCTGTTCAAATTTTTGAAATCGACGCATAGTCGTATTTCTCCATTTTTCTTACGGACTGGAACTAAATTTGCCACCCAGGTAGAGTGCTTGATTGGGTATATTATCTTAGCCTGCAGGAGTTTTAACAACTCCTATTTCATTAAGGCTTCAATTTTAGGATTCACAGGCCTCTGCCTCTGCCTAAAAGGTTTATCTCCTTCCTCTAGTTTTATGGTATGTTGAATGACCTCTTTCCTATACACTTTCATATCACTATAAGTCTAGGCTATTATATCTGGATACTCTCTACATAACTATTTTATTTTCTCTAGTTCTACTTCTGTACAATCTGTCCCTACTTTGATCATTTTTCCTAGTTCTAGTTCTATTTCTTTATACCAACATTCATCTACCTTGATCCTTCGACCTACAGCTTTGTCACTATTGTCGAAAAGGCTCTCTAGGGTGATCAGTCCCTTGGGGATATGATTATTTTTCAGTTGAATAAGGTTCTCTTCGTCCTCTTCTTGTAACGCTCTTTCTGTAGAGCAATTCATCTCATGAATCAGAGAATCCAGGATCTACTCATCATTTTTGAATACTTGCCAAAAAATGTCCTTGTCGGGAACAGAAGGCCTATATATAAGTTTGACTGTTTTAGACTTCTGAATAACATTAATAACTGGGAAAAAATTGGATCCTACTGACGCTAACAGGTCTACATGGGTGTTCTTTTCTCTGAAAATGGATTTTATGTTTAGTGCTTCAAAATTTTCCAATAGATCCAACACTTTTTTTTGTAAGCCTTTAGGTAATGCTTCTTACAAATGCATTTACCAGTAACCTGTTTAACAATCAGCTCTGAATCTCCATAGATCAGCAGCTATTTTGCACCCAATTTTTTAGCTTTCTTAAGTCACAAACACAAAGTTTCATATTCAGCCACGTTGTTGGTGCAACTCCATGTCAATCTATATGAAAAAACCTTTTCTTTTCCAGTAGGTGAAATCAGAACAATTCCAGCTCCTGCTCCATTTTTGCACCTTGACCTGTCAAAGTACAATTTCCATAACTAGTTGGCTGAATCACCTGTTTTAGGGACAACAATAGGAAGCTTTTTTGGTTTCTCAATGGAATAGATTCCCATTTTTTCCTCTATCATAGAATTGAAGTCTTTCATTAAAAATTGATCCTCAGATTGGAGTTCCTCCAGGTTTTCTTCGATTAAATCAATATTTTCCAATTCCTTAGACATCATGTTGATGGTAGTTGTTTCCTCTAGTATTTCTACATGGAAAGTAGATGGTTTTTCATTGTAGATCTTGAATATTTTACCTTTTAAAGGTACCTCCAAATGAGAATAATATAGAGATAGATAACCTCCCATTTTGGCCATGAATTCTCTGGATAAACACATACCGAAATATGGTTCTAAGTCTACAACGACTACTTCTTATATGACGACTACTTCTGGCATTCTATGGAGTTCAATAGGGATATTTTTGATCACCCCAATAGTTTTTACTGGAGTACCATCCAATTGCAACACACCAAGATGACTTCGAGTATATTCCATCCCCATTATGTCACATACGGCTTTCAGTATCCCCGTAGTTGCGGCCCCTGAATCAATCATGCAATTATGAACTATCCATCCCTCCATTTGCAAGGATAGATAGAATGGGGGCGGTATGTTTTTCCCAGAGGTTGACATAACATTTTCTTGTATAAAATTTGAGGAAGAGGTATCATTCTTTAAATTTAGGGATTCTTGGAGGAGGTCGATCTGACCAGGAATTTGCAGCGCATCATACATGCTTATTTTGGAAGGAGTCCTCTTCATTTATTTTTCAATGTTGAATGAAAGGGTTGCAGCTGGGGATACCTCAGCACTCTTTTCCCTTCCACTAGTAGATGTGTTGTATCTATCTCTATAGACCTATGTGGCTTCTGTTCTTTGCCCTTTTTTCAATGAATTAAATCTGAGTCTTTCCTTTGCTTGCTCTTGAGCCTCGCTCCCTTTTCTAGGAGGAAATTCTTTTCTTGGTGTAGTCATAGAAGTCTAAGGAGGGTCAAAACCTCCTTTCTCATTGGACTGGTTCTTATACAGAGTTGCCCTGGGGGCAGGAGGAAAACCTAGTGGTTGGAGTTCCTTAGGGTCAACTTGTAATGACTTTTTTATCGATCTTGTCAGGACTGATACTTGACCCACTGATGGCATTGCAAAATTGTGGTGGACCTCTCTGATTATGTTCACTTGTCCCTTGCCGGTTTCTTTGGCTCATTCATTAATAAATTCTTGCACATGATGTTGATGAATCATGCATGAATCTTCTCCATGAGGATCATTGCAAGTGGTACACCAATAGTCAAAATTAGTGGGTTCTCCATTATCTCCTATCTCATTTGCATACACCACATTTTTTTTATCTTGTCCTCTTCCACTTGTTTAAGCATCTTCCTTTTGTATATGTGGAAATCTTCTTGCTTGGATATTCCATTCGCCTCTCTTTTTCATGGATGCCATTTCATTTGACAATGTCTTCATTGTATCAATTATGGTCATGTATTGATCATTGGGGGGAGCTGATGCAAGGGGTGTGGCTGGTAATGCAAGGAATGTAGGAGGTGTGGCTATAGCTGGGAGGGCCTACGTTGATGGGAGTACAGGAAGGTTAGTAATTGACGCTTGGGAAAGATCTGGTACAATTGGCAATAGACTCTTTGATGGATATCTTTTTGTAGCGATGAGATCAGCTTCGCCCTTTGCTGCCTCTAGATAGATCCTAGGAAAAGTGGTTACATAGGATTGCCTTATTATCATACTGAGATCTGAATCAAAAGCCCTTAAATAATAGCATATAGCTTGTTCTTCCATGGGTTTTAGGCCTTGCGGTACTCTATCACAAGTTCTAGTAAATCTGATGTTGAAATCCTGGATTTCTTCTTGTGGATGTCTCTCAATGATAGTGAATTGATTCAGCAATGTGAAAGGATCTGCATGTATATTAAATTCATCGACCAGACAGCCGACAAGTACTACCCAAGAATTAATCACTCTGTACCAATAGAGCATCTTTCCTTTCAAATATATAACCAAAAATATGACCATTACATCTTCTTGAGTGATATTGTAAACAGATGCTAGCAATGATACATATAAACAATGCTCATTTGTTTTTTTGCCTATTCTGTCAAAGGTCGATAATGCTTTTAGTGCAACTTGTGGAATTTGGTGGTGTGCTCCCAAGTTCAAAGGGCCAGTTTGATTCCACACAAGATGGCCTAGGGCAGGAGTGGCTACCATGATTGTTAAAGGAGTTACAACTACTATAGGATTGCTTGCAGATGCTCCTACAATGGGTGTTAAAGAGGTGCTAATGATGCTGGGAAGATTTGATCGTGCGGCTAGCACAGGGTGTGCCTTTAGGCTTCCGAGATGTAGTTCAAATAACTTGATAGGTTCCTCAAAGTTTCTAGCTCGAGATCTGGTTATAATATAGCTATATAACTAGAAGGTTTCTAGACAAGGTCTTTCTTTTATGGTCTAAATTGCAACGGAGTCGCCAGGTGATTTTTATTGAGATTTTCAAACAAAAGGCTCTTAAGATAAAACACCAAAACTTATACAATACTGTGGGATTTTTGTCCCATCGAGCGTGCCAAAAACTGATGGAACAAAATCTGCCTTCAGTTAATAGTGTTGCACCTTAGACTTTGCCAACATTGAATAGACAGATCTTGCTTGAGATCATCTGTCTAGTCTCTAGAGAAGGCTGGTTCCTTTGAGTTTTTTAGAGAAAAGGGGAACAAGAGATAAGGGAAATATAGCCTAAGCTAGAAATTTTCTCATGGTACATATTAGACAACAACAAACATTGATAATGCAGATTACTACTTTCAGAGTTTTCTTTATATCTTATAAAAAACACGAATTCTTGAGTGCGACTTTTAGATATTCGTCTAAAAGCATGTAACTATCTTTTAATGTTCAACTCTTAAAACAAGATTTATACATGCACAGTCCAGATTTCAGAATAGATACATTATAAAACTTAGAGTGAATAAAATTTAAAACACCAGATACATACACTTGCACACAAAAGTTTCGGAAGCCAGAAGAAGAAATCTTTTATTTCTTGTAATCCAGTACATGTACATCAAGCTTGTAAACGTCCAAGAGCCGACCTTTTTTCATGGTCGACTCACTCCTATTTATACCCTAAAAAGAGTATCTTCTACTATGTACATTTAATTTCTTCAATCAATTACAAGTAATTGTCTACAGTTTCTATGAATATACAACGGATTTCTCGTAGATTAGATAGATTTTCTTCTAGCTAAATTTAGATGAGCCTGTTATTCTACAATCATCCAGTGGACCTGCAAGGTTATAATCAACTGACCATTCTTCAAAAATCAGCACCAGATGTCAGTGCATGTCCCAGTTGCCAAAAATATACTCTATTTCCTTGGCAAAAATTGGACATGTCACGAAATCGCGACACTCTTGCTTCTCTGCCTGCCTACCCTTTTTGAGTCATGAAAATGCAACATGTCACGAAATCATGACACTTCTGCCTCTTTGTTCTCTTTTGTCACTTTTGACCATGAAAATGCAACATGTCACGATATTGCGACACTTTTTCCTTCTTGCTGTTTCTATTCTCTTTTGGCCGCGAAAATGCAACATGTCGCAATATCGCGACACTTTTGCCTCCTTGCTCCCTTTTGTTGCTCTTAGCCATGAAAATGTAACATGTCATGATATCGCGGCACTTTTGCCTCCTTGCTCCATTTTGTTACTCTTAGTCGTGAAAATACAACATTTCACGATATTGCGACACTTTTACCTGCTTGCTCCCTTTTGTTGCTCTTAGCTGCGAAAATACATGTCGCGATATTGCGACACTTTTACCTCCTTGCTCCCTTTTGTTGCTCTTAGTTGTGAAAATGTAACATGTCACGATATCGCGACACTTTTGACTCTTTACTCCCTTTTTTTACTCTTAGCTGCAAAAATACAACATGTCGCGATATCGCGACACTTTTACCTCCTTGCTCCCTTTTTTTGCTCTTAGCCACAAAAATACAACATGTCGCGATATCGCAACACTTTTACCTCCTTGCTCCTTTTTGTTGCTCTTAGCCATAAAAATGTAACATGTCACGATATCGTGACACTTTTGCCTGCTTGCTCCCTTTTGTTACTCTTAGCCGTGAAAATACAACATGTTGCGATATCACGACACTTTTACCTCCTTGCTCCCTTTTGTTGCTCTTAGCTACGAAAATACAACATGTTGCGATATCGTGACACTTTTACATCCTTGCTCCCTTTTGTTGGTCTTAGACGAGAAAATACAACATGTGATATCGCGACACTTTTACCTCCTTGCTCCCTTTTGTTTCTCTTAGCCGTGAAAATGTAACATGTCGCGATATCGTGACACTTTTACCTCCTTGCTCCCTTTTGTTGATCTTAGTCGCGAAAATACAACATGTCACCATATCGTGACACTTTTACCTCCTTGCTTCCTTTTGTTGCCCTTAGCCATGAAAATACAACATGTCGCGATATCGCGAGACTTTTACCTCCTTGCTCTTTCTCTTTGCTTTTTCCTGTGAAAATGCAACATGTTGCGATATCGCAACACTTTTACCCCCTTGCGGTATTTTTGCTTTTTCTTTGATCTTTAGTATATGGGCCACTTCGGTCTTCTTGGAAAATATGCAAAAAGGTGCATCAGCTATTTTTTTGTAGTTAGTCACTTTTTGACTAACAAGTAATCCACATATCATAGCTTATGAAATCAACAACTTCAAGCTTGCAAAATTAAGATGACCATATCTCAAGTGCCAAAGCACACTTGGATTTTCTATGGCCACACCAACAAGTTGAGCACCTCCTTGTTCCCCAAACTAAAGAAGAAACAACATATTATTTGTCATAGGTACTTTTGTAACAAATCTATTACAATTATTTTTGTCAAAAATTACACATTTTCCATCTTCAAAAACAAGCCTATAGTTCTTTTCCATGATTTATCCAACACTAAGAAAAATATGTTGAAGTTTGGGAGTGTAATAGATGTTTTTTACCTTCTTTGTGCCTTCTTTTGTTGGAACCTCCATAGCTCCCATACCTTCAACTTGTAGTGCCTTGTCATCTCCCAATTTGATCTTTGATTTGTAGGTGAAATCCATTGTAGAAAATAGCTCTTCTTTGCCACTCATATTATTTGAGAAACCAGTATCCAAAATCCAAGTTTCATTGAGATTTTGATCTGATTTTCCATAGGTGAGGAACAAATTTGAAGTTCCTTCCTCTTCTCCATAGTTTCCATATTGACCTCTCCCTTCTTGAGAAGTCTTGGACCAACAATATTTAGCAAAGTGACCAAGCTTACCACAATTGTAACAAGCTTTCTTTGATTTGTCACCTCCTCTTCCTCTTCCTTGGTTGCCACATCTTGATCTACCTCTTCCTCTTCCTTTACCTCTCCTTTGGCCTCTTCCTTGTCCTCTTCCTTGTCCATTTCCATGAGTCTCACCTTCCTTGGATGAGAGTTATTTTTCATCACCTCTAAGGTTTGATGATGTAGAAACCTGTAGTCTTTCTTCATGGGACATCAAAGAACCAATTAGTGCATCAAATTTTAGAGTAGAAAAATCTTTAGATTCTTCAATAATGATAGCAATATGGTTCCACTTATGAAGAAGTGTTCTTAACACTTTATTCACAACCACTTCAGTTTTGATGTCTTCTCCAAGGGTTTGCATTTTGTTTACAATGGCTTTCACTCTAACACAATAATCACCTACTTTTCATCATCTTGCATTTTGATATTCTCAAAATATATATTTAAGGTTTGAAGTCTTACTTGCTTCACTTGATTTCTCCCTTGATAGCTATCCTTAAAGGCATTCCATGCCTCTAGTGTTTTTGAACAAGAAGCAATCCTAGGAAAGATGCTTTTCTCCAAAGCTGCTTGGAGATGGTAGAGAGCAAAATAGTTCTTCTTTTGGGTATCCTTCTTCCTGGTTTTATCTGCTGCACTAAAGGTTGTTCAATAATAATGTTTGGTGTAACCTTCTTTGACTATGTCACATAGCCCTTTACCGATGAGTAAGGTCTTCATCTTGATAGACCAATACTCATAATCTAGCCCATTGAACTAAGGAATAAGCAAATTTTTAGTGGTAACCATTGCCTACAAGTGAAAAAATCTATACTACTATATTCACTTTCAACAAATAGTAGTGAATTAGGGAAAAAAATTGCACCAAATGATGTAAAAAAATATGTATATCTACCCCATCTCGCTCATGAGCATCGAAAATGAAGCATGCATGTGAAAAGGAAATAATACCAAACAAAAGGAAATGAATTAAAGCAAGTCTCTTCTCATTAATTTGTTGGATCAGATCCAAGGTTACACAGAAGTCCCCTTGAGGGATAAAAATTTGATACAACTGTTACAATATTGGGTGCCCAAAGACCAAGTCTTTCATGGAATCCGGGTGCACATCCAATGTTTCTTTGCGTACCCACAATCGAGGTGGGCGAGCCAAATGCCCCTGATACTTGTATCTAGGTTCTATAATGTCTAATATTGCTTCAAAAATAATTATGAGGACCTGAAACTGCACACAAGGATGCAAAAAGAGGTCAAATAGCAAGGGTGTATAGTGAAAACATGCAATCCCCACAGGGGCAAAATAGTGCATATATTAAAAATATATCAAACCATGTAAAAATGACTTGAAAATTTGCATATATGTTAAATAGGATGTTTTGGGAGGATATCACCCAAAACATATCATAAATTGCATCCGTAGACCCCTCGATTTAGCACCGCCCACCTACAACCTTCGAAAAGGAAGACAACAAAATATTGAACCTGCACTTATCCAAAACTCATGAAATTTGGTCAGTATGCATAAAGTGATATTTCAAGACAACCCATATGATCAGATTTTAAAATTGGAGCCTGGATCCACCTGCATAAAATTGGGGTGCCCGGATGGGCCTTACAAGCCTACGGAAATTTAAAAATGCTATAACTCTTTCATTTTAACTCCAAATGACCTGAAATTTTAACTGTAGCATCATGGAATAATTTAGAGAATAAATAATTAAAAATAATAAAAAAATTGCTTAATAATTTACCCTCATCCTGGGGGGGCGATGGTGATTGTAACTATTTGAGGGGCACCCTAGGAGGGGATACCCACAAAATCTAGACACTTTTTGTTACCAAACCACTATAAGATGTTACTAAACAACATAAGGTGTGTTTTCATCGAATTTGGTGAAGAAATTCACCCAAATGGAAAAGTTATGCTCGGATTACCTTCTTGAAGTCACCCGATAACCTCCTTGGCAAAAGGGAGATTTTGAGGGCAAAAAGGTGCAATAAGGTGAGGGGAAATCTTGGAAGAACTCCATTGCATATCCTATAATTCATCTACCTATGTATTTGTGTGGATATTTAATCCATTTTAAAGCCCAAAGGGGCTCATGTGCAAAAGGGCATGCAAGGGCATGCATGGCAAGAGGCACCATTTGTCCTAATAGAGGCATGCACTGGATGGGGAAAAGAATATCCATTTTGGGCCTCCATTAAGAAGTGTGTCATAAGGCTTCAGTGCCCTCTGACCCACATGCTCCATATGGCATGATAAATGGTAGTTTTTGGGTGCCATTTGGCCTAGATTTGACTTTTTCTAGGTCAAACTGGGCTCACCGTCCTACCCTGGGATGATGGCTCACCACTATCCCAGGGTGGGATGGTGGGAATCTACCACCGTCCTAGGGTGGAACGGTGGTGAATTTTGGGCCAAAACCTCCCAAAATTGGGTCGGTAGCCTCCAAAAACCTTTTTGGAGTGGCTAGAACCACTGTGAGCCTCCTGAGGGTTGCCCAAGGGGTCATATGATGCTAATTTGATCATTGTTTATGGATGCTTAATCGATTTTACCACATTTTAGTGTCTATAGATGCCCATTTTTGAGATGCGTTGTGTGCAGCACAACACTGAGCAAAAATAGATGACAAAAATGTTGAATTATTAAGGTTACTCAATAACCTAACCAACTTTAGATGCCCCAATCATGAAAAGGGTGTTTGCTCTTGAATCCTTGCTTCTGGCTCGGTAAAGATATTGGTCTTGGTTTCTCTTCAGCTTCCAGGTATTCTCAAGGGACTTATAACCCTAGGCGTTTAGAGAAAACCAAGTATTTTGGTAAATTTTGAGATTACCAACAGGCAGGTTCATCTGCACTGTTATGTGCTTAATTGAGATATTTGTTTGTTTTCTACCACAAGCAAGGGAATGGTTATCTTTGTCAAAGATTCGTTGGATGAACACAACTTGCATGATTGAGTGTTTAATTATTGATTTTTTATTATGAATTTGTTAATCATGACTACCCCCTCAAGCGATGAGTCGATGAGGGAATGACTAGTGATAAAAGCGACGAGTCGCTTGACCTAGATGACATTTTTTAAGGTTGCCTTCAGTTATTCTTATTGAAAAAATGGCATAGTTTTGAAAGGATTTGGATGATGCTATGGAGATTTTATGGAAGCAAAGAGTTGAAAACCTCCTTCCCATGCGGTCGTCTAGTCATAATGGCCTTCTTGGGGAGTGAATTAGTAACTTGTCCATGAATCCATGATAATTTTGCATTCCATATTGAACTTGAATGAATTACATCATATTTGACTTGTTTTAATGGTGTTGAATGCTTTTCATTGGTGTTTGTGTTGTTTTTGTTGTTTTTTTTTCGTTTTTGATTAACATATATGTATGTATACTTGACCAATGGGCTTATTGGATGCCATTAGGGCATTTGGAGTGACCAAATGGTTTAGGGATACCTTTGGGGCTTGTTTGGGTTGACCAAAGGGTTTAGGGATACCTTTGGGGCTGTTTTGGTTGACCAAAGGGTTTATGGATACCTTTGGGGCTTTTTGGGTTGACCAAAGGGTTTATGGATACCTTTGGGAATTTTTGGGATTGACCAAAGGGTTTATGGATACCTTTGGGGATTTTTGGGGGTGACCAAAGGTTTTATGGATATCTTTGGGGATTTTTGGGGTGACCAAAGGGTTGATGGATAGCTTTGGGACTTTTTGAAATTGATTGCTTAACTTTTTGATCGATGATTAGGGGAGGTATGGTACCAATAATTCCCCATTTGATGCTTTAAAATATTTGTGTGATGTGCAATTAAGCGATTGTGGACCATTAGGTGCATTAGGTGTTATGATGAATTAATGGATGCATGTGTTGTGCTATGATGTCATTTGATGATATACAATATTTTTATTTGATCTATGATATGACGATGGATGTCTATCATGTATGCATATGTTTTAATGTGATTTGATTTGGTTTTGTACATGTATGGATGTATGATGAGATGGATGACTATATGTCGTATTATGCTAGTACCATAGATGTTATAGAATGCATCAATTCATGTGTAATGTTGTCTTGAGACTATATAATGGATTTATGAATAATGTAATTAAAATTAATGTGGTGAATTGATATGATGTTTAGAAGATGTTCATGAGGTTTCCACAAAACTTGAACACTCTAGTAAATTGATCAAAAGTTGTATACTAACTATGCAAGACTTTTTAACAAGGTATGAATCTGTAAGAAAGACCAAGATGCTCAATATCCCTGTGTGTGTGTTAGGGCAAAATGAGGTAGTATATTGCATTATACTACATTAGTTAGATTATTACATCTACTTTGACTATTTACCATGTAGATATTTACTGTTTAAAATATCTAATGGTTAACCTAGGTTAATTCCTAAATATCCTAGGTTAGTTAGTTGTTGGCGCTTATTTATCTAAGCGCGTAGGTTAGCGATATTTAGGTTAGATATTATTTTTATATCTATTTTCTAAAGTTTGTAACCTATATAAACCTATAGCTTTTCTATGCTAAGGTTAATGTGATTAAGGTTCAATATTATGTTAATATTTATTTGTTAGCACTTACCTTTCGCATCATTGGTATCATCGCGTCGGGTGGCTGAAGGCAAGCAATTGCTCCCCCGACCTGGACCTGGAGCTCGCATTTCGAGGCCCGTAGACTGATCGACACGCTTCCCGAGGTGGCCCGCAGGAGTGAATCGACCCGGTTCCCGAGGCAATCTGCTGAAGAGGCGGCCCGGATCCCGAGGTGGGGACCTACACGTGGCCCGAGGCAGTCCGATCTGGCGTGGCTCGCATCCCGAGGTGGCTCGATCTGCTAACGTGGCACGGCTCGCGACCCGAGGAGGCCCGATCTGCTGACGTGGCACGACTGCTGACATGGAGGCACGCGGCCCGAGGCGACACGCGGCCCGACACTCTCCTGCTGACGTGGCAGTCCGATCTGCTGATAGCCAGTTCGATCTGGCTCATCTGACTCCCGCGTGGCACGTGGCAAAAAGAGTTGTGGAGCCTGCCGACTGCCCGCAGGCAATCAACTGTCTAAGGGCGGGTCGGGGTTTAAAAACATCTCGAATGCGCCCGCAGGGCGCATGTGGGATTTTACCCACGGAAATTTAAAAAAAAAAAATTTCTTCGGCCGCACAGTGTTTTTTGAGCCCGCGGCCAACCTTGGCTGACGGATCAGCCAAGGTAGCCCGGCTGGCTAGCAAAGCCAGCGCGAGGCCCATTCGCGCGGGGTCGGGAGGTCAATCCCCCGCGACGCCAATTTTTTTTGGCGTCTTCCCGCCACGCGAAGGACGAAAGGGAAGGTTTTAACCTTCCCTTCTCGTCCGCTGGTGTGGACCGACTGGCAGGAGCGCCAGTCGGCCAATATCCTGCACGGGGCCGCAGGTTCGAACCCGCAGGTGATAAATTTTTTTTAGTTATTTTTTTTCAATGTATTGTCTTTAATTTTAATTTTATCTTAGTTTTTTTAATTAATAAATCTTTATTTTGTTATTTAAATCATTTTTTTTAACATTAAGTGATTTCTTTATCAAAATTTTGTTTGTTAATTAAATTCTACTAAATTAAAAATTAAATTCTGCATTGAAATAAAAATTCTATATAAAAAAAAAAAAAAAAGCAAAAGTTTTTTTTTTTATTGTTTTCTCCTAATCAAACTGAGGGAGACAAAGGACAATTTAAAAAAAAAAAAATTCCTTTTGCAGCTTTGAGACTTCTCATAAATTTTTTTTTAAATTCTCCAAAATTTTCTAATCAATTGTTTTGGGAGAACAATTTTTTTTGTCTCATGAAGAAAAAGCTTTGGATCAGAAAAGCCCTTCGTCGTCTAAGAGTTGTTCGAAAGAGGAACGAACTTAGACGTCAGACGACAAGATCTCATTTTCGTCGTATGCTTAGAGAGCATAGAAGGAGCTTACCCCGTTTCAATACTTACACTGATCCTTGGAAGGGTTTGGATCGTAGTTATGGTCCCATGAGGATTAGAGAACCCTTTAATCCTGATGCACCTCCTATTTTTGAGTATTGAATAATTACGGGAGATAGAAAACCAAGTTGTGTGTCAACTGGTTCTGGAAAGTCTTTCAAAAGCTTGTCGTGTGTCGACTTGTCTTGAAAGATATGCTCTAAATACTACATTTTGTAAACATTAAGGGGGGATAGAATTTTTTTTCAGAATTCTATAGTTTTCAAAATTGTAAAGATGAAGGGGGGGCTATTTTAGTTTTTTAAAAGAAAGGTGCATTCTCGATTTTACTCGACACCTACTTTTCAAAATTGCTTGTACTAGGTGCATTTTCGGTGGAATCCGACACCTAGAGTGATATACATTTGGGTGCTCTTATGTTTGTTTGATTATTGCACTAAAAAAACATTTTTTTTGCAATTACAAAGTCACAAATACAAACATTACAAGGAGCTTTTCACAAACACCCAAACTTCACTCAAAAACCATGCTAAACTTTGCATAGGTTCAAACAAGTAATTTCTCCCCATCAAAAGGTCAAAAATTTCAAATCACCTTGATAAGACTCTTTTTTGTTTGGCTTAAATCAACCTCAAATTTTTTCATCTTTTTTCAAAGGTGTTAAAAGCAGGTGCCATTAAATATCTTAGAGAGCACATATCAAAAGTTTGACAAAACACTCCCTTGTTTCATTTGCTCTATTTTGTTTGGCTCAATATTCCTCAAACTTTTCATCTCTTGCAAAGAGTGTTAAGGCGAGTGCCATTAAATATCTTATAGAAAGCAAATTGAAACAACTACTCTATACTTTTTTAGGGTATAGTGCAAGATAGTATCATATTAGTCCTCTCCACAAATTTGAAACCTAAACAATGGCCATGATACACAAGTATCTCACTGAGAGCCAACTGCTCAAAGGTTCAAATTACTCAGCATGGAAGACTAAAATGAAGGCTATCTTAACTGTAGAGGACTTGTGGTCATTAGTAGATGGAACTGTCACTAGACCTCAATCTTCTGGACAAGATCAAATCGACTTTGATAAAAAGGATAAGAAACTATCCTTAATGATCTTGCTTGCTATTATTGATGATATCCAACCTCATATCAGTGAAGCTACAACTGGTAAGGCAGCTTGGGATGCCTTAAGTACCATTTTTGAGGGCAAGAATCAATCAACAATTCTTAACCTTCAAACACAGCTTCATACATTACATATGAGATCAGGAGAAACAATAGAGCTATTCCTCTGCAGAGTCGCAAAATTAAAAACAAAGCTGCAATTCTTAGGAGAAAAGTTGGAAGACCAAGTCTTAAACTCAATCATTTTGAGAGCTCTTCCCGACTCCTACGGAATGTTGATCACCTCCTTACAAGTTTTCGGTAGGACGAGTAACTTTTGTCGAGTTGGTAAATATGCTTCAAACAGAAGAGGCTACCCAACTCCAGAGAGATGAGGCATCAAACAATGCCCTTTTTTCACAACGACAAGGTGGTAAGAAAAAGTGGAATCAACAAAAGGGTTCTTCTTCTAGACAAGACAAGGGTAAAGCCAAAGAGGGTCAGAAGAAGAAACAACATTGTAAAATTTGTGATACAGACACTCATGAAACCAAACGATGTTGGTTTAAGAACAAATCGCCCAATGAACAAAGAAATAAGAAGGGCAACGGCAAATCAAAGAACCAGAACAAACAACAACAAGGTCACATAGCAGCTGAAGATTCTAGTTTCGATTCTGAACGAGCACACAAGGTGCTCATGACCCATACAGATTCTTCCCTCAAGGATTCTTTGTGGTACATAGATTCAGGCGCTAGTAAACATATGACTGGCGATAAATCATGGTTTGCTACTTTTGAAGCTCGAGTAGGTAGACCGGTTACCATTGCTGATGATCAGACCTATAGAGTTCAGGGCGAAGGCAGTGTTTCAGTCTCTCTTCCAGATGGAGAATGTAATATTGAAAAAGTTCTTTATGTTCCAGGATTAAAAAATAATCTCTTGTCAGTTCCACAAATCCTGGACAATAACATGAATGTCAATTTTACTGTGGACAAAGACAAGAAACGTTGCTTCATCACCAAAATGGGAAAAACAATAGCAACAGGCTCATACAAACATGGTTTGTTTGTCTTAGATGCACTTACCTCCACTCATACTGCACTTGCAGTGACCACAAAGGAGGCCACTTCTCTGTGGCATAAGAGATTTGGGCATTTGAGTTCAGGATATTTACTAGAGCTGAGTAAATATCAAATGGTGAAAGGCCTTCCTCCCCTTTCATCTATTTTGCCAGTGTGCTCTGATTGCTTGTCAGGCAAGCAACATAGAGTACCTTTTGAACCTAGCTCTTTTCGGGCTAAGGAACCTTTGGAGTTAGTACACACAGATTTGTGTGGCCCTATGTCTACAAGTTGTGGAGGAAAAAGGTATTTTCAATTGTTTGTTGACGATCATTCACGCAAAATGTGGGTCTTCTTCTTGCAGTTGAAGTCTGAAGCATTTTCCTATTTTCAGCAGTTTAAAACTCTTGTTGAGAAGGAATCAGGATGCTTTATAAAGACCCTCCGTTCAGATCGAGGGGGGGAATACACATCAAAAGAATTTTCCTCATTCTTACAGACACATGGGATAAAAAGATAGTTAACAACAGCCTACACTCCTCAATCCAATGGGGTTGTTGAGAGAAGAAATCGGTCCATAATGGAAATGGTTCGATGTATGCTTAAGGGGGCCAACCTTGAGCAAATTTACTAGGCTAAAGTTGTTCAAACTGCGGTATATCTTCTGAATAGGGCTCCCACAAGGGCACTTAAAGGTATGACTCCTCAGGAATCATGGAGTGGTAGGAAACCCTCCATAACTCATCTAAGGGTATTTGGGTGTAAGGCATTTATGCATATACCTAAGGAGAAAAGAAAGAAATTAGATGAGAAATCTCTACCTTGTATATTTCTTGGTTATGATGAAAGTTCAAAAGGCTATCGTTTGATAGACCCATATACCAAGAAGATATATATAAGTAGAGATGTAGTGTTTGATGAAGCTTTCACATCCAACACTACATCAGTATACCTAGATGATGAGGAGGAACAACAAACTCCTCCTCCTCCTCCTTCTTCTTCTTCTTCTTCAAAACAGAAGAAACCACCCAAATGGTATACAAGCACATTGAAGGACTCTAAACTCACTTCCCCTCCAGATCTTACTCTCAATCGTCCAAAAACAAGAAGCATGTCACAGAAAGAAAAGGGTAAAGCATCCACTTCAGTTGATGATCTTTGTGCAGATTTTCAAGACCTTTCTATAGATAGAGAGTTACCAAGGGAAGATGAGATGGAGATAGATGAGGAGAGGGTTTACTTATCAGCATGTGATGAGAATGAACCTTCTACGATTGATGAAGCACTTAGTCCGCCTCGGTGGAAGACAGACTATGGATGCAGAATATAACTCCCTCATTAAAAATAAAACATGGAAGCTAGTGAATTTGCCTAAAGGTAAGAAACCCATAGGTTGCAAATGGGTCTACAAAATAAAATATAAGGCGAGATGGCACTATAGATAAGCATAAAGCCCGACTTGTGGCAAAGGGCTATGCTCAAAAGGAAGGACTCGACTATGAGGAAACCTTTGCTCCTACGGCAAGGATGACCACCATTCGAGTACTTTGTGCTATGGCAGCACAATTCGGATGGAAGTTACATCAGATGGATGTAAAAAGTGCCTTTCTTAATGGTGACTTAAAAGAGGAAGTATTCATGACTCAACCTCCTGGATTTGCAGAGGAAGGCCATGAGCAACATGTTTGCAAATTGGTAAAATCATTATACGGGCTAAAACAAGCCCCAAGAGCATGGTACATAAAAATGGATAGTCACCTATTGCAACACGGATTTAAGAGAAGTCCATCAGACGCAAATCTCTATATCAAGAACACAGGTTCTGAGATAGTGATTCTTGTGTTATATGTAGACGATCTGATCATCACTGGAAATTCAGAGAATTTAATTAAAGCCGTGAAGGATGACTTGAAAAAGTCATTTGATATGACAGACCTAGGACTTCTCCACTACTGTCTTGGCCTTGAAATAGAACAGAAAAAGAATCATCTAAGGGTGACCCAGAAAAAGTATGCTAAGACTTTAGTAGAAAAATATCGTATGACTGATTGTAAACCCAAAGCAACACCGATGGAATCAGGGTTACAGTTATCACGATATGAAGACTCACCACAGGTAGATGGAACACTTTACAGACAAATGATTTGAAGCCTCATCTATCTGACTAATACTAGACCAGATATTACTTTTTCTGTAAACTATCTTTCTCGGTTCATGCAAGAACCAAAAGTATCTCATTGGAAAGCAGCTAAAAGAGTCATACACTACATTCAGGGTAGTACAGATTATGGTCTAGAGTATAAGAAGAATAACTCATTCTTCTTACAGAGTTACACTGACTCTGACTATGCTGGCTCCATAGATGACAAAAAATCAACTTCAGGTTATGTTTTTCATCTTGGATCTGGTCCTGTCTCATGGCATAGTAAAAAGCAACAAGTTGTTGCCTTATCTTCAACTGAGGCAGAATATCGCGCTGCACGTGGAGCTGTGTGTGAAGCGATCTGGTTAAGTCGCATTTTGGCTACCATGGGCCTACCAAAGAATCTTCCTATTCACATGTTTTGCGACAACTCAGGTGTTTTGAACTTGGTTAAGAATCCAGTACATCATGAACGAACTAAACATATTGATACAGATTGTCATTTCATTCGTGATGAAGTTCCTAAACACAGAATACAGCTTCAACATATTCCCACCGACGAACAGGTTGCAAACATTTTTACAAAGGCACTTGGACGTGTCAAATTTCAACTGTTTCGGAGTAAACTTTGTATATCAAAGTAATGTAATAAAGGGGGGATGTTAGGGTAAAATGAGGTAGTATATTGCATTATACCACATTAGTTAGATTATTACATCTACTTTGACTATTTACCATGTAGATATTTACTGTTTAAAATATCTAATGGTTAACCTAGGTTAATTCCTAAATATCCTAGGTTAGTTAGTTGTTGGCGCTTATTTATCTAAGCGCGTAGGTTAGCGATATTTAGGTTAGATATTATTTTTATATCTATTTTCTAAAGTTTGTAACCTATATAAACCTATAGCTTTTCTATGCTAAGGTTAATGTGATTAAGGTTCAATATTATGTTAATATTTATTTGTTAGCACTTACCTTTCGCATCAGTGTGCAAGTGAGTTCATTCCTACGAGATGCATAAAGATACTGCCATTGACAAGTAGGCTATCCACAAAACCTGTAATGAGGATCGCTCTATGAATTCCACAATCCAAAGTTTTGCACTTAGTCGGATTAGACCACTAGGTAGTATAGGTCACCAAAAGCTAGCTCGTCCACATGCAAAAATTGGTCTATACACAAGAAAAGCTAATATGATAGACATATCGTCATGCGTTTAGGATACCGCCATTGACAAGTAGGCTATCCACCAAACCTGTAATGAGGATCACCTAAATGGTTTTTCAAATGTTGAGAATTCTAGGGATTCAAGCTCAGGTGTCTTTTGGTTATTCAATTGATTGGGATTGCTTGATCTCATATATAGTGATGAAAATCACTATTTATTTCTCTTTTTAGTGACTATAATCACTCTTTATTTTGAGTTTTTTTTCCTTGAGCAAGGGGTTTGAGTAGTGGTGATAACCACTATTATTTTTGAGTGTTTCTTTTTGAGGATTTTGATTTCAAATTTGAACTTGTGGGATTTTTTGCTTGTGGATGGTATTGATCCTTTAGGCCTTGGGGATGAATACCCATCCTTCTCAGGGCCATTTAGTGTGAATCCTTACAACTTTATGGATAAAAGGTGTTTGTAAATGTTGATGGGAAGATTTTGGAAATTTTCTTTAGAATGGTGTTAATCTTTTAGAATTTGGGTATGACTACCCATCCTTCACAGGGACGTGTAGTACGAATTCTTATGACTTTAGGGATCAAGGGTGTTTGGAAATTTTGATAGTGGTGAAAACCACTGTTTATTTTGGGGAATTGGGTGGGGAAGAGCTTGTCCTTTTGCCAATTCTTAGCATTCTTGAACCATTCGCATAGGGGGATGAGCAGGATAAACTTTTCACTCAAGGTACCCTAGACCACTTTGTGGGTTTCATCTTTTATTTCATAAAATTGGATTTATTAGTGTGAAATGTGTTGAGATTTTATGTATACGAGGCACGATATCAACAAGACTCTACCTCCTAAAAATCTCACTAGCCTTCTACAAAATATGAGAAGAAACTAGATATGGCTAAGTGACCAAAAACCTTAATGACATTCTAAAAACAAATGACTAAGTGGAGGGAATGGACATGACCATGGAAATGTATGAATGTAGATGGAAATGATAAGTAACTATGGAATGAGCTGAGTGATAAACTTGAAACCATTTATTGTGCATTATACTTAGTGTACTATTTTAATGCTAGACATGTATGAGCCACTATAAAAATGCAAAGTGCCAATGATGATTATGCCAAATGCAAATGATAATGTAATGGTATGCAACTTGATGGGAACATAGTATTTTTTTTTAATTTTGAAATTTTGATGATGTTTTTTTTTCTCTTTTTGAAATTTTGATTGATATATATGTATGAAAGTGCAATGTGATGCAATGTTTTTGTATTTTGATGTTTTGATGATGTTTTTGAATTTTTAATTAATATGTATATACATGTGACCAACGGGCTTATTTGGAGGCCATTGGGGCATTTAGGTTTGACCTAGATGATCGTAGGTAGCCTAGGAGCATTTTTACTTGACCTAGACGATGAAAACCCGCTAGGAGCATTTTGGGTGACTTAGGAATTCAATGGTACTTAGAAAGTATCTACGACTACCTGGGGGTATTTGGTTGTGACCAAAGGGCTTAGGGATGACTTTGGGGCTTTTAGGGTTGACCTAGACGATCGTAGATAGTCTAGGAGCATTTTTACTTGACCTAGATGGTGAAAACCCGCTAGGAGCCTTTTGGGTGACATAGGTGTTCAACAACATTTAAAAAGTGTCTACAAATGCCTAGGGGCATTTGGTTGTGACCAAAGGGCTTATGGATGCCTTTGGGGCTTTTATGGTTGACCTAGATGATTGTAGATAGTCTAGGAGCATTTTTACTTGACCTAGATGGTGAGAACCCTCTAGGAGCCTTTTGGGTGACCTAGATGTGCAGCGACACTTAAAAAGTTTCTATAACTACCTAGGGATATTTGGCTATGACTAAAGAGCTTATGGATGCCTTTGGGGCTTTTAGGGTTGACCTAGATGATCGTAGATAGTCCAAGAGTGTTTTTACTTGACCTAGATGGTGAAAACCTGCTAGGAGCCTTTTGGGGTCACCTAGATAGTCATAGACCACCTAGGGATGTTATGGGTTGACCAAGCGGTATGTAGATACCCTTGGAGCCTTTTGTAACTTTGCTTACTTTGTGTTCTTAGGAGAAATGTGCAATACCTTGTATACCCCTAGCATTTGTGGTGATCAAAGAAAGCAAGGAAGGTGTGATACCTTTAGAATCCCCAGTTTGCTTCATTGCTTGTGATGTAAATAATGGGGAAGGTGTTACACCTTGGATACCCCCAGTATGTACTATGATTGGTGCAATGTTATTGTCTTAGCTAGAAGGAGCAATAGAAATTGACCCCCTTGATTGTGCTAGGGGATTTTGGGTAATTCCCATGTTTTTATGGGGTGAAATGAGTTCTCCACTCATGGATAAAGCTCCCTCATCAATGAGATCTTAGACCTGAGGATCATTCCTATCGATTATATCTTGTACTAGGTGTTTGAACATGAAGCACCTATGGATATCATGCCCGTTTTGCCTATGGTACTTGCAATATAGGTCTTTGCGATATGTTTTAGGCTTTGGTGCATTTCAATTGATAGGTTGACACTCAGGTAGGTTGATCACATTATCTACTAAGAGGCACTCAAACAAAGTGTCCATGGACTCAACAATGGATGTAAATTATCGCTTAGGGTGATGCTATCAGTTTAGCCCTTGATTTGTTTGAGAATTAATATTGGATTGCATAGGATTTGGTTGGTCCAGATACTCAAGGGGTTGAGATTTAATATTACTCAATTGTACCTTAATGCTTGTGAGTTGACTCAAGATCTATTGTAAATCATTGTGTTGTTGATTCATGTGTAACTCCACATTGGCTAGCCTATCCAAGATATGTTGTGGAATTTTTGGGGGCAATGACTAGATGACTATTGAAGAACCTGGATGGAAATTGATAGTTGGTGGAGGTGAACTAGGTGTGGGAGCTGGGAGATAGTTGATCGAGGGTGGATAAAAAGTCCCTAATGTCTGAGCAGATGTGGATGCTTCATGATGATTGGAGTTGGAAATTATATCCACATGTTATTGTTCTTGATTTGGCTTATGCTCATGTTTGAACTCAGAGTTTTGAATTATGGTAGTTGGGTTACCCCCACTTTGATCTAGGGGGTACATCAGATCTTGATCTTGTGGAGATGTTGAGTGAGATGGAGTAGGTGTGACCGAATCCATCAATGGTATCTCTTGTGGTGTGGATGGGATTTTGGGTGGAGTCACAAGTTGCATAGATGGATTAAGAGGACTTTGGTTCTCTATCATCACATTGATCATTCCCACAAACTCATGAGAAGATGTATTTGCATTTGAACAAGTTATGGCTGCCTCATCAACTTGTCCAAGATGATCTGCTTGGCCTCCATGTTAGGAGGGCACATCAAGAATGCTATCAATGGGTGGAAACTTGGCAGGGGGACTACCTAAGATTTTTATCGACTCGATGATAGGTGTGAATGCAGCATTGGGTACTATGCACTCATCAAGTTCTAGGTAGGTCAATTGAATTATGTCCTCAACTATGGTGGGTGAATATGGTATGATATGATTTTTTTCATCCATATCAACAGGGGGTTCTTCCTCTTTTTTTGTAGGAGTGATAATATCTTCTATAGGTGTATTGATGATAGCTATGAGAGCTTATACAGTTGGCTCTTCTGATCCTTCCTTGCTTGAAAATATAGAGGATGGTACTAATGGTGGTGGTGAAGGTAACTTCATGACTAACCATGGGGTTGCATCTGGACTTTGGATAAAGTCATTGGGTTTAATATCCAAATGCTTGGGTGACACTGTAGGCCTTTGTGGATGATCCACCTGCTTATAATACTTGAAGGGGTCTGGATTAGCATTGATCACATGTACCTTACATTCATCAATATATTTAATGCATTGATGCACTATAGATGGAACACATTCTATATCTCTTATCGATGGTATTCCAAGCAATATGTTGTACTATCTTTCACCCTCCAAGATGTAGAACAATGTAGGCATAGTCTTTTGTCAAAATTCAACAAGTAGGATTATTGTACCCATAGTGGAGGATAAAGCATCATTAAATGCTTGTAATGTGAACTTGGAAGGTGCAATGCATGAGGATGGAAGGTTGAGATGCTTTAGTGAAGCTGTGGTAATAATGTTTATCAAGGAACCTGTGTCAACCAATGCTCGCTTATAGGGGATCCTATTGATACTCGTGATGATATGCAAAGCAGGATCTGGTGAATTGGTAGGCATGGGTTTGACCTCATGATTTTGAAAGCATATAGCAGGCTTCTTGTAAATTTGTATGTATTCCATAAAGTTGGTGAAAGCATCAGAGTCATGATGTTGTACCTCAATGGAATCCAAGACCCTCATGAAAGGTTCCCAATATTTGGAGGACTCTAGTAGAAGCTCGCTCATGATCACTTTGGTTGATGGTGCATGCGAACTTCGCATAGGCCTACTCTGGGTTGCTAAAACTTGTTGGATGGGAGTTCTAGGTGGTGAATAACACTATGTAGAGGGAGTGGAGACCTCCCTGCTAGGCCCTTTAGAAGGCTGATTATATCTGGTGTTGAGTGGTATTTTCACCCAGCTGTGAAAGTACACTCTCCTTTAGGATTTGGGTTCCAAATCCCATCTTGCAAAGAAGTCAAACAAACAACTTCTCCAAGGTCTCCGTTGTATTAGCATTTGCAACTGTATATTAGTAATCTCAAATAAATATAGTCAATTTAAATGCTTGGAACACCTTAGTGATTGCAAGTAACTGTAAACAAGGGGCAATGTTAGTTTATTTCACCATGAAACTTTAGTGATTGTTCATTGTTTTTTTTGGATTTTGTAATTTTTAAATGTTTATTTTAAATAAGTTAAAATTTTTGGAAAAAATAAAATGCAGAGAATGAAAAATGAAATGCAGAAAACAAACTAAAAATAAAATGCACTCAGTATGATGCTATCCTGTTCCGACAAAACCGAAGATGTGAGGTCTCCATGCATGCAACCTAACCTATTGGACTTGCAAAACATGCACAATCCCCATAGATTAAGTGTTGGTTCCTAGGGTACTAAATAACATTTTAGATTTCAAATATTCGCCTAATGTAACCCAAAAAGATGGCATTTAACATTATCTATAAATTCAAAATCTGAACAATGAAAGAATAAACATTAAATCCATAGCATGCAAAGAAAATCTCCTTCTTTCTTGCCCACAATATGCAAATTTTTGAACACTTTTGCATTAAGAATATGTCATTTTACAATGGCAAAATTTATGGTTTTTTTCAAACCAGTCTGTGGAAGAGAAACAACTCAAACAAGCCCAAAATGGCCTTCTCGCCTTCAGCTCTGCAACTCTGCTTGCAGCAGTTTCCAACCCCCTTTTTTGGCCTCTTTGAATGGCATATTTAAACTTGTAAAAAAATTGCTTCTCCTTCCATGACGGTTCATTTCATTTTTCGATGACTGCTCATTTCACCTTCCCTGACTGTGTGTGCTCTGGCTTCCATTTTGTGGCCTTTCGCTGCATTTCTCCACATGGGCTTGCGTTCATTTTCCTCCGTGTGTAACGACCATATTAAATGATCTTATAACGCTTTGTCTTATTCACTAGATTTTTTCCTTATGTCCACATTGATGCAGGTCCGTTACCTTGGCAAAATTGGAACATGTCGCGATATCATGACACTTTTACCTCCTTGCTCTCTTTTGTTGCTTGTAGTCATGAAAATGTAACATGTCACGATATCGCGACACTTTTTCCCTTTTTTCCATGACAGTGCAACATGTCGCGATATCACAACACTTTTTCCTTTTGGCCACGATAGTGCAACATGTCATGATATCGTGACACTTTTTCTCTTTTGCCTCTCTCTGTAGACACCAAAACAGCACCAATCTGATTATGTGACTACAAACACTGATCACATTAACACACACAGCCCCAAGGGTAGCCCCCAGAGGTTAAACAGTGGTTCTAACCACTTACACAGCAGTTTTACAAGTCAAAAATCAGTTTGGCACCTTTTAGACACTTTATTTCTTATTCGTCCCACCCAGGGACGAGTGCGAATTTGTACTCGTCCTACCCAAGGACGAGTATGGATTTGTACTCATTTCACCCAGGGACGATTATTAGCGCTCACTTCGGGGTGGGACGAACGCCAGGTTTGACCAACAAAAAGTCAGACCTCAGCGCATGACAACTCAAAACTACCACTCAGCTTTTCATACATGACATAGGAGTGCGAGTGAGTTCTTTTAACAACACACATCTGCCAATTGACTTTCCCTTCACTGCATGGGAAGGAGAGTAAGCTTTTTAAGACAACTCATATTTGCCACTTAGCTATCCCTTCATTGCATGGGAGTGCAAGTGAGCTTTGCTAAAACATGCAAAGACATGCACAGAGGCAGTTAAGAAGCCCTTGATCAAGAAGAAGTCTTCTCTTCACAAACAAAAGCATTCATGCAAAGAAACACTTTTGCATGTTAATTCAAAAAGACCCCTTGGGTCTATAAAAACGGTGAGTTTTCTCACCCAAAAAATATACAGAGAAGGAGCATTTTGAGCGACGAAGTGCTGCTAGTTCACTCACTGGCGATTTGTGCTTTCATGATCGTGGTATTTCTTTTAGTTTCATGTTTATGCTTTTGTCAAGTCTTTCATTTCATTTAGATTCATTTCAACCATCGTTAGATTCATCTTTTATTTTTCATACACAGGTGCTACTGACTTTCTTGTTTGTTTCTTTGAGTGCAGAGTTGCAGCATTAGAGGAGCGGCGAGGAGTCTACCTTACCAACGCAAGCGGCGACAACATTTGGCCCGCCCATTCCAAACGTGGGCATGCGAAAGAGGAATTTTGAAGCAAATTGTAGAGATCAATATCTAACACTCCTATCCCCTAAAAAGGAAGGAGACGTATTGTAACACGAATTGAAAAGAATATCAATAAAAAGGACTATAGTTTATATTGCTTTTATATCTTATGTTCATTCATTTGTGTTCTTTCCTTTTAATGCAATTTTGTTTAGTTTTTCCTTTTTGTTTCCGGAATCTCGTGCTTTCACTCTCTATGCTTTGAATCATGAAAATGCAACATGTCGCGATATCGCGACACCTTTTCTTGTTTGGAAGTGAAAACGCAACATGTCACAATATCGTGACACTTTTTTTGTATGACCGTAAAAACACAACATGTCGTGATATCGCGACACTTTTCCTTTCTAGCTCCTTCTCTTTGCTTTGAATCGCGAAAACACAACATGTCACGATATCGCGACACTTTTCTTTTCTTGTTCTTTCTTGTCTTGTTTGGTCACAAAAACGGAACATGTCGTGATATCACAACACTTTTCCTTCCTAGCTCCTTATCTTTGCTTTGAATCACAAAAATGCAACATGTTGCGATATCGCGACACTTCTCCTTCCTAGCTCCTTCTCTTTTCTCTGAATCACGAAATTGCAACATGTCACGATATCGTGACACTTCTTCCTGTACGGCCACAAAAACGCAACATGTTGCTATATCGCGACACTTTTCTTTCTTCTTCTTTCTTTTCTCGTTTTGTCGCAAAAATGTGACATGTCGCGGTATCGCGACACTTTTTCTTGTATGGTCACGAAAATGCAACATGTCACGATATCGCGACACTTTTCTCTTCTTGTTCTTTCTTGTCTTGTTTGGTCGCGAAAATGCAACATGTCGTGATATCGCGACACTTTTTCTCCTTTGACCGCGACCAAGCAACATGTCGCGATATCGCAACACTTTTTCTATTTTGGTCGCGACCAAGCAACATGTCATGATATCATGACACTTTTTCTATTTTTTCCACGATGGTGCAACATGTCACGATATCATGACACCTTTTCTATTTTGGCTGCGACGGTGCAACATGTCGCGATATCGCAACACTTTTTCTATTTTGGCCGTGACAGTGCAACATGTCACGATATTGCGACACCTTTTTCTCTTTTGTCCACGATGATGCAACATGTCACGATATCATGACACTTTTTCTCTTTTTGCTGCGACGATGCAACATGTCGCGATATCGCGACACCTTTTCTATTTTGGTCACGACGGTGCAACATGTCGCGATATCATGACACTTTTTCTCCTTGTGGTATTTTGCTTTTTTTCCTTGATCTTTAGCCTATGGGCCACTTTAGTCTTCTTGGAACACATGCAAAAAAGGTGGGTCCCCAATTTTGGGGTACGTTGTGGAGCAACCACAAAAAATGGCGACTCTACTGGGAAATGCTCCTGAGCATTTTGGTGAGAACTCAACCTAAAAACACAGACTAAAATACAAGCGTTAGAAAATATCCCAAGAATGAAACTAGATGAGAAATACATGAAGCATTAGAATTATTAAGCATCATATCAGTGTGTGCAATGTTCTTCATTCCCTATCGTTTGAAATTGATCAACATTCCATTGTCAGTTTCACTTATGATTCATATGCAAGGCTATGGATGATTTGTGCAGGATTTGACGTATGACAACTATGTTAGAGATATAACAACATTTTTTGCAAAGGCTCAAACCTTCTAGTATCATGAACAAACATATCAAAAATTTCAAACCCTCTTAGGACCAAATATGTGCATACTGAATTAATTTATTAGATCCCAAAGTTGGTTATGTGTCACTACCATCTTGAACCCATGTGCAAGTGTAAGTGAAATCAGAGCTTTGGGGAATAGGATTCCCAACCTAAGTGAGATGGGAATTTAACCCTATCCTTACTACTCTATCTGGAGTTCATTACCTCATCTTGAACAAAATGATTTAACCTGTTATGGATGAAACTGTTAGGCTAGCCTATCCATTTGAGTAGTCAGTGGTCTTGCTTTTAGACAAGACATGTTGCCACGCATGAGCATACTCCACTGCCAGCCAGGCATCTATAGCCCCGGTGGAGATTAACCACATAATCCATGGTTTGGCTTTACTTTGATTTCTTGGACCTTGGGGATGACTACCCATCCTTGCAAGGGACATGTAGTACGATCCTTCCAATCCAATATTAATAAAGAAACGAAAAATATTTTCTTTGGAATTTCGAGTTCTTGAATGGGCAAAATAGAAGCTTTGGGGAATCAGATTCTCAACCTAAGCGAGATGAGAATTGGACCCTATCCTTACTACTCCATGAAGGTCAAATCAGAGCTTTGGGGAATTGGATCCTCAACCTAAGCAAGAAGAGGATTTAACCCTATCCTTACTACTCTGATTTTAGGCTTTAAGCATTATGGGAGTGGTAAAAAAACCACTGTTTTAAGGATTATGTTGCATGATAGGACATACAAGGAATATTCCTTTCACCTCACCTTTTCTTCCAAGTATGGTTTTGACCATTTTGCTCAAGATTCTCTTTAATATGCGTAGAACGTTCTTGGTTCAAGATAGTTCGAGCATCAGTTTCCAACCTTAGGATCCTTTTAATAAATGTTATGTAATAACCCTAAGAGGATTCGACACCTTTTCAATGATTGTACATGACATGAAGATGCAACTGAGATGAAATATATATGCAATTTCGGAATGTAATATGAGATATGAATGCATTGCTCCTTTTGAAATGCGGATGGAGTATATATCACCTACTTTACCATAATGTGAAAAATTGACAACTTCATGCATCACAAGTTCCAAACGATATTCTTTAATGTGTTTGCAATATTCGTGGAGCTTTCTGCAATACAATTCCGATGTTTCATATTCTCCAAGTATTAGTCAACATTCATAAGGACCTAAGTTGACAAACCAAAAATTTCCAAAGGACCCACACACAAAACTTAAAACCAAAATGAGATCCATTCAGAAACCAAAAAATGAAAACCAAAAGTATATACAAATGTACAAAAATTTTGGATTATCATTTTCCCGGATCCCAAACCTGATTAGAATTCTTTAAAAGACATATGACGTGATACACATACCAAGTTTTGCAGGAATCCAACAAAAACAAGATCAAACCAAAAAAAGAACCAAACCTCCACTTGCCCTTCTCACCATACCAATTTGATTTAGTTTCATTAATAATCCTATGGTGGAGCTTCAAGTTTTCAAATTGATTAGACAATGATTGATGTTCAATTTTTATATGTCTATTATTTAAGATATCCATTCTACACTTTGATTCATGATGTAGAAATAAAGCCATACATTAATAAAAATTGAATCAAACCATTCATTAGGCAAACCTTCATTTGAATTTTGCATGGTGAAACCAAAATGGTGAGATTTTACCTTTGGCCCGCTTTCATTTGACCTTACTTGAAGAGGATTTGAAAATTCTTCTTTTCTCTCATGACATTCATCATCCTATAGCACTTGTTCTTTCTCCATGACTTGTTTATCAAAGGCACCAAACTTAGGTACCCAATCGAAAATACCTCCATCCTTTTCAAACCATAAGTCTTGTCTATCTAGGGGTGGGTTAACTAACACATTTCCATGATCAATCACTTGGGTTGTTTTGGGTAACGTGAGATTTTCAACTGGATCATCAATGATATCAAACCCAAATGATTTAGGTTTTGTAATTTTCTCATTTTGAAATGGCGTAATCATTGTAGCACAAGTAATTGGATCAAGATTTTCAATCTCTTTTCCTCCCAAGAAATCTAAAGCAAATGACTCTCTTTCTTGATTCATGGTTGTAGAATCCTTATCATGTTCCAAAATTTGATGAGATTCTAATTCCTCTTCCAAAACTTTCTCAAATTGTACAGGATTTACAATATCCTCATGTGAGGAAGCAATTGAGTTATCCTGCATATTAATTGGCACAACAAGTTTATTAGAAGATTTAGATTGATAATGTTCTTCCCATTTCTTCCACAAATCACAGTAATCATCCTCCAAGTTCAAGTCATGACGTTCAAGTACCTCTTCTTCATCTTTTGATTCATCCACATGTTTCTCATCCCATTCATATTCACCTTCCTCATTCTCACTCTCTTGATGATATAGAGTTTCCACCACCAAAATGTTGTCCTCTCCTTGATGATGTTGGGGTGGACCCTCATTTGGCACAAGTTCCAAATCATCCACTTGAGCTTGGATACAATGGGTATACCTAGCTATTTCAAGACAATTCATTTCATTATGCGTCTTTGTATTATGCAATCTACACCCCTTTTCCCATGCAAAATCAAAAATATTAAGAATGGAACTAGAGTGACTTGGTCCTGCAGAAGTATCTATCTGATTAAAAATAGGGGAAGGCACACCCCCATTGTTTGGCTTCGCATTCCACTGTCTCCCTCTATTGTTGAAATTTTGATTTGGGTGAGGGGCATGGGATTCATACTTCTGTTTTTGAACCAAATAATTACTCAATTTGTGAACCATATTTTTGAGTTCTTCAACCTCTAAATAAATCTCTTTTGGTTGAGGTATGTTATTGCTAGTTCCAATAGGATTTGTGTAATTGGTGAGATCTTGACTTAACATTTGAGTTGGATTTTGAGCCACTTGATTTGCATAGGGATTCACACTTTGAATTGAAATTGGATTGGGGAAAGTAACTATAGCCTAAGAATTAACCGGACTAGCTCCCTACATAGTCTGCTGATTATTTTGCAAAAATGAAGGAATGGGGGGAATGGATGTGATTAGTTGAATTGGAATGGGTGCGTAAGCGGGTGTTGATGAATATGGTTGTTGATAAGGCAAAGAATTTATGCATGATATTTGTGGTGCCATGATCTGATTCATCATAGGAGCTTGACCATATGGACCATATTGTCCTACCATAGGCATCTGGGAAAACCCATAACTTTGTGGTGTCATTTGTTGTTCAATGGTCATAGCTTCATTGTAGGCTAGAGCAAGCATGGTGACTTGAGGATTTTGCCTTACAAACATTACCGTCATAGGATCCAATGCTCCAAAATATATTTGCAAGGCTACTGCGGGATCAATGGCAAAATGTCGAATTGCTCTATTATAGCACTTCTGAAATCTCTGATTAAAAGTTTGGATTGGCTCACCCTAGCTTCTTTTGCATGTAATGAACTGATTATAGATGATTGTGGGATCTAATGGCGACCTGAATTGGTTGAAAAAAGCATCCTCCATTTGCGTCCATGACTTAATGGAACCAGTAGGTAAGCAAATATACCATTCGTAAGACACTTGGTCTAGGCTCATGGGGAAGAGTCTACAAGCCACATCTTCATGTTGAACGTGCAGTCTTATCAAAACATCCCTATAGGCCTGAATATGTTCTTTTGTAGTCCTTGGGCCATCCGATTTGTATTTGGGAAAAAATCTCTCTATATTCCTAGGGATCTCGTGAATATCTCTTGAAATATTCAAAGGAATGTTATGGGCTCCATACCAAGGAGGTGGTGGAGGTTGGGCCATTTGATTCAAAATCGATGATGATAACCCTACAAAACCTGACAAAACTCTCAGTATCGCAAAGAAAACCTGCGACACATAGAAAATCCTATAATTAATGAAATTCAAAGAATAACTTCAAAATCAATTTGTTAGTCATGAAAGAAGGAACCTTGACAAAGCAGTATTCTAAAACAATGCAGAATCAAAACACCTTATTCAAAATATGTTATTTTTGTATGAACAATCAAAAAGCGTTAGGACAATGAAATAAACTGATTTGGCCCTCCTTCTAGCGCCAATCTGTTGAGTGGTATTTTCACCCAGCTGTGAAAGTACACTCTCCTTTAGGATTTGGGTTCCAAATCCCCTCTTGCAAAGAAGTCAAACAAACAACTTCTCCAAGGTCTCTGTTGTATTAGCATTTGCAACTGTATATTAGTAATCTCAAATAAAGATAGTCAATTTAAATGCTTGGAACACCTTAGTGATTACAAGTAACTGTAAACAAGGGGCAATGTTAGTTTATTTCACCATGAAATTTTAGTGATTGTTCATTGTTTTTTTTGGATTTTGTAATTTTTAAATGTTTATTTTAAATAAGTTAAAATTTCTAAAAAAAATAAAATGCAGAGAATGAAAAATGAAATGCAGAAAACAAACTAAAAATAAAATGCACTTAGTATGATGCTATCCTATTCTGACAAAACCGAAGATGTGAGGTCTCCATGCATGCAACATAACATATTGGACTTGCAAAACATGCACAATCCCCATAGACTAAGTGTTGGTTCCTAGGGTACTAAGTAACATTTTAGATTTCAAATATTCGCCTAATGTAACCCAAAAAGATGGCATTTAACATTATCTATAAATTCAAAATCTGAACAATGAAAGAATAAACATTAAATCCATAGCATGCAAAGAAAATCTCCTTCTTTCTTGCCCACAAGATGCAAATTTTTGAACACTTTTGCATTAAGAATATATCATTTTACAATGGCAGAATTTATGGTTTTTTTCAAACCAGTCTGTGGAAGAGAAACAACTCAAACAAGCCCAGAATGGCCTTCTCGCCTTCAGCTCTGCAACTCTGCTTGCAGCAGTTTCCAACCCCCTTTTCTGGCCTCTTTGAATGGCGTATTTAAACTTTTAAAAAAATTGCTTCTCCTTCCATGACGGTTCATTTCATTTTTTGATGACTGCTCGTTTCACCTTCCCTGACTGTGTGTGCTCTGGCTTCCATTTTGTGGCCTTTCGTTGCATTTCTCCACATGGGCTTGCGTCCGTTTCCCTCCGTGTGTAACGACCATCTTAAATGATCATGTAACGCTTTGTCTTATTCACTAGATTTTGTCCTTATGTCCACATTGATGTAGGTCCATTACCTTGGAGAAACTGGAACATGTCGCGATATCATGACACTTTTGCCTCCTTGCTCTCTTTTGTTGCTTGTAGCCGCGAAAATGTAACATGTCGTGATATCGCGACACTTTTTCCCTTTTGGCCGTGATAGTGCAACATGTCACGATATCGTGACACTTTTCCCTTTTGGCCATGACAGTGCAACATGTCATGATATCACGACACTTTTTCTCTTTTGCCTCTCTCTATGCTTTGAATCACAAAAATGCAACATGTCATGATATCGCGACACCTTTTCTTGTTTGGCAGTGAAAACGCAACATGTCACGATATCATGACACTTTTTCTGTACGACTAAGAAAATGCAACATGTCACGATATCATGACACTTTTCCTTTCTAGCTCCTTCTCTTTGCTTTGAATCGTGAAAATGCAACATGTCGTAATATCGCAACATTTTTTCTTTTCTTGTTCTTTCTTGTCTTGTTTGGTCGCGAAAACGCAACATGTCATGATATCACGACACTTTTCCTTCCTAGCTCCTTCTCTTTGCTTTGAATCACAAAAACGCAACATGTCGCGATATTGCGACACTTCTCCTTCCTAGCTCCTTCTCTTTACTTTGAATCATGAAAACGTAACATGTCATGATATTGCGAGACTTCTTCCTGTACGGTCGCAAAAACGCAACATGTCGGGATATCACGACACTTCTTCATGTACGGCCACGAAAACGCAACATGTCGCGATATCGTGACACTTTTCTTTCTTCTTCTTTCTTTTCTTGTTTTGTCATGAAAATGCAACATGTCACGATATCGCGACACTTTTCTCTTCTTGTTCTTTCTTGTCTTTCTTTGGTCGTGAAAATGCAACATGTCGCAATATCGCGACACTTTTTCTCCTCTAGTCGCGACCAAGCAACATGTCGCGATATCGTGACACTTTTTCTATTTTTGCCGCGACCAAGCAACATGTCGCGATATCGTGATGCTTTTTCTATTTTGGCCGTGACGGTGCAACATGTCGCAATATCGCGACACCTTTTCTATTTTGGCCACGACGGTGCAACATGTCGCGATATTGCAACACTTTTTCTATTTTGGCCACGACGGTGCAACATGTCACGATATCGTGACACATTTTTCTCTTTTGGCCGTGACGATGCAACATGTTGCGATATCACAACACTTTTTCTCTTTTGGCCGCGATGATGCAACATGTCACGATATCGCGACACCTTTTCTATTTTGGCCGCGATGGTGCAACATGTCGCGATATCGCGACACTTTTTCTCCTTGTGGTATTTTGCTTTTTTTCCTTGATATTTAGCCTATGGACCACTTCAGTATTCTTGGAACACATGCAAAAAATGTGGGTCCCCAATTTTGGGGTACATTGTGGAGCAGCCACAACATCTGGTTTGTGATTGGAATCAGTGTTGGCTAACCAAATAATCCACTTGATCATGTGGGTAACCCATTGATGTTTTCTTGGTAGAGGTACTTTGGTGGTCGAATATTTTGTGTGAGGAGTGGACCTCATGATGAATTTTAGGGTGTCGTGCAGGGATGATGAGATCATTAGGAGAATAGTGAAGGTGACTACTATCAGGGCTCCATGCAGGAGTGAGGAAATACTCATACCTATAACGATGATGCTCAGTCTCTCCTAAATTTTTGACTTCCGAAAAAGGTTATAAGTGTTATATATCAAAAAAATCAGTGCAACGAGCTGATCATAATGGGCTATGTCTCAAAATTTAGATTTTTGGATCAAAAATTTGTATTTTTTGAATATTTGGCTAACCGGGGCCTATGGGGAAACTCCCACTTTTGGGAATTTTTGGGAAATTTTGAACCGTGAAGAGTTAGGACTCAAATTTTTTAGGAGATGTTCCCTAGAGGCTAAATAAGAAAACAAAACAAATTTGGCACTTTTCGGAGTTGTCTAGCCCACTTTATGACTATTTTAGTGCAATTTTTTGCTATTTTTGGGGTCGAAAATAGAGTAAAAATAAAACCAAAATAACTTTTTTGTTATAGCTTTGTTTTGCATGATTCTTGAAGCATTGGATGTAGAATAAAAATTTAGAATTTTTTTTTGAAACCCTATGTTTTGAAATATTTAGGTTAGGGTTTTATCCTAGATAACAAAGAAACACACAAAGCAGACAATATGCTTATCTTTTTACTGATTAATTATGTGTCCTAAACTGGTTTCAGTGTGTTTAGATTTGTTGTTGTTATTTTCTCTTGTTGTGGAATTAGAATGAGGGAACTCAACCAAAGTGGTGACTAGGGACACTAGTGCAAAACATGATTTCTCAAAAGAGTCTAGGGTACACCGCTTAAATCCCAGTGGGGGGTTCGCCTAGCTCTTCCACTTTGAAATAGTGTTTCCAATAGTGGGAGACAGTTTGAACATTAGTGAACTATTCCATATTGAGAGAGTGTCCTATTATATTTAAGGAATATATGGGCAAGCTGGTGGAAGGAGGTGAAATCCAACGTCACCAGTATGAATTGGGGGTTGGTGATGAAATCCAACCTTACCAATGTTATAGTGGAATGTACAAGTGTGTGTGGTGCCTTTTAATCCAAAGAAAGTAAGCAAAGAAGCATTCAATGATAATTCACTAAATGCATGCAATAGGTGTGTTTTAATTTCAAAAATCTATGATAAAAGGAACCTACAAATGTCACTTATAGATGCAAGCCCTAAATGCTAACCTACCCATTGAGTAAGCCATAAGCAATCAAGCCACAAAGATGCATTTCTACTTCAAATTTCTTTTGAATTTTCTTCTTCCTTTCGCTATGTGATGTTATAAGAAAAGAAAAAATGTAAATTTTAACCATTCTATGCAAGAAAATGAAGCAAGAAAACTGATTTTTGATAGTCTCTGAAAATGTAGCAGAAAAACAAAGGTTTTAGGCACTTACTTTGTCCATTTTGAGCTCTTCAAATTCTGAATTTTTGGGCAAAAATATCTCTATTTCACCACCGCTCTAGGGTGGGGTGAGTAGAAGCCTCACCACCATCCCAGGGTGGGACAGTGAATCCACTATCCCAGGGTGTGCCAGATAAATCCTCTGCCACCGTTCCAGGGTGGGGAGGGGAGCACCTGCAACACAAAAATGGCAAAAAATGCAAGAAAGAGGTCAAATTTTCACCCAAATAAAAAGGGACAAGGGTCCCACCATGATCGCAACTGAAGTAGGGAAAAATAGTGCACCAAATTATGAAAACAAATATGTTTATCTACCCCATATCGCTCATGAGCATCAAAAAGGAAGCATGCATTTGAAAAGGAAAGAATACCAAACAAAAGGAATGAATTAAAGCAAGTCTCTTCTCATTAATTTGTTGGATAAGATCCAAATTTATACAATAGTTCCCTTTAGGGCTCAAAATTTGATACAATTTTTACAATATCAGGTGCCCGAAGACCAAGTCTTTCACAGAATCAAGGTGCACATCCAATGTTTCTCCGCATACCCACAATCAAGGTGGGTGAGCCAATGTCGTCGCTACTTGTATGTCTGATCTCTAAGGTCTTATCTTCCTCCAAAATTCCTTCCAATAACTTGCACCTGCACACAAGGAAGCCAAAGGGGTCAAATAGCAAGGGTGTATAGTGAAAACATGCAATCCCCATAGGGGTAAAATAGCGCATATATTAAAAATATATCAAAAATTTCCAAATGACTTGAAAATTTTCAAAGATGCTAAAGAGGATTTTTTGAGAGGATACCACCAAAAAAATATCAGAAATTGTATCCGTAGACCCCTCAATTTGGCGTTGCCTGCCTGCAACCTACGAAGAAGAATACAAGCAAATCCCAAACCTAAACATATCCAAAACTCATGAAATTTGTTCAACATGCATAAATTGACATTTTAAGAAAACCCATATGATTATATTTCCAAATTGGATCCTGGATCCACCTGCATCAAACTGGGGTGCCCGAATGGGCCTTGCGAGCCTATGAAAACTTAAAAATGTTATAACTCTTTCATTTTAACTCCAAATAAATTGAAATTTGAACTGTATCATAATGGAATAATTTGGAAAATAAATAATTAAAAATAGTAAATAAATTTCTTAATAATTTACCGTCATCCCAAGAGTGCGGTGGTGACTGCAACTATTTGGGGGGCACCCTAGGAGGGGATACCCACAAAATTGGGCCACTCTTTGCTATAAAAATCACTAGCCAATGTTCCTAAACAACCTAAGGTGTGTTTTCATCAAATTTAGTGAATCGATTCACTCGGATGGAAAAGTTATGCTCTGATTACCTTCTTGAAGTCACCTGATAACTTCCTTGGCAAAAGGGAGATTCCAAGGGCAAAAAGGTGCAATAAGGTGAGGGGAAATATCATAATCACTCCATTGCATATCCTAGAACTCCTCTCTCTATGTTTTTATGTGGATATTGAATCCATTTTATAGCCCAAAGGGGATCATGTGCAAAAGGGGATGCAAGGGCATGCATGGCAAGAGGCGCCATTTGTCCTAACAGAGGCATGCACTGGATGGGGAAGAGAATATCCATTTTGGGCCTTCAATAAGAAGTGTGTCATAAGGATTTAGTGCCCTCTAACCCACATGCTCCATATGGCGTGCTAAATGGCAGTTTTTGGGTGCCATTTGGTCTAGATTTGACTTTTTTTGGGTCAAACTTTCTCACCATCCCACCCTGGGACGATGGATCACCACCATCCCAAGGTGGGATGGTGGGAATCTACCATCGTCCCAAGGTGGGACGGTGGTGAAGTTTGGGCCAAAACCTCCCAAAATTGGGTTGATAGCCTCCAAAAACCTTTTTGGAGTGGCTAGAACCACTGTGAACCTCCTGATGGCTGCCCAAGGGGCTATATGATGCTAATTTGATCATTGTTTGTGGATGCTTAATCGGGTTTACAACATTTTAGTGTCTATAAATAGAAATATAACAACTTATCAAATAGTTTTAATTTGTCTTTTGTAAAACTTGTCTTACACCATCCTCTACAAAATATACTCCTTATGATACTACAAAGAGACTTATATCAGTAGATGGATAGCAATAGGAACATTGTAAGTATAAGTTTTAAGTGGAAAAATGAGTAAATCAAGTTGTAACAAATAGCCTTACACAATGGTATTACCAAATAATAAATGGTGCTACCTTCACAAATACAACGCTGACTATTTCCTCTCAAACACATCATTGACTCCTTAACACTCAACATAGTACATACATATGTGTTGACAGGTAGGAAAACTTAGTTCCTCAACCTTTGACTTGATTTTAGCACCTTTGAAATCCAATTCATTGGCTCCACATAGCATAGGATCCACGGATCATCGTCTGTACAAAATAATATGTTGGTTGTCTAAAAAAATAGACTCGTAGTTCATCAACCTTTCGACGTATATTATTTTGTCTCTCTGCAAACCTTCTTCCACTGGGATAAGTAGCTTCACACTGTGCTCTCCAGCACACTTGATGTCCACCTCCAAAGTGCTTGACATCTAATATGCCTTCAACACTCACATTAAATGTGTTGACCTCTCAACAAATCAAATGTTCTTTCTAACTTATCTCATGTTGGTTTGACTGTCTTCATGCGATTCTTCTAGCATGCCTATTAGACTAGCCAATAACTGAATACTATGATCAACTCTTTCTTAATACACTGATCAACTCAGGCCTACCAATCATTAGAAATTGTCTATTTTCTAGCATAATAATATAGACAATACGAACACTGTGTGTTGATGTTCTCATAGGGCACTGAATTCGTCTTCGTGTTTCTAACTCGCACATGTTTCTATGAAGCATCCAATAGATCTGAAAGTGGACACTCTACATGAATGAAGCATACATATTTTCATAGATGAAGTGTTGTCTCATCACTGTTTCCAAACAGAAACACACTCTCTCGATAACAACAAAGCCAACTCACCAATCTCTTCAACATGTAAATCTGAACTCACAACATTCATGATGGGCAGATTTTGTCTATTCTCCTAAAGCTCTAATACCAAAATGAGGCATAAAATCATTAGTTAATTGACATGCAAATCAGGATTACAATATATAAGTTTTAGGAAAAGTGGGCTCAACATTGTTAGAGCACCATTATTTTCGTAAACAAGATATGCTAACATCTCAAGTTAGAAAAAGTCTAACTTCCATCCTATATACTTTCAACAATGCTGATAAACTAAACTTAGCTATGTGGGGAGACAAGAATATATGCTATCAAATTCCAATAGTTGGCACCTAATGACACAATTACACATGATGTAGAAGTAGGACATCCAACTGATGATTCAACAAAGGGGATTGTACAAGTGAATATCATTGTAAAATTTCCATGATGGTAAGTTGTATCAGTCCTCTAGGATGCAATTAAGATGGAAGGTGGTTGAAAACAAAATATGGTGGCCCCTTTTGAGAAAACAATAGATAAATAGAGAAAAATATCTTAATTGTGAAAATCCACCAAGATGCAATTAAGATGAAGGGTGGTTGAAAAATAGAAACAATGCCCCCCTCTAAAAAATAAAATAAAAATAAAAAGAAAATAAAATAAAAATAAAATAATTTAAAAGAAAGGCAAAGAAAAGGATAAAAATAAGAAAATGAAAAAATCGCATGCACAAGGGTGACGAGTTGTCAATCATCCATACAAGAGGAAAAAACCACATGCAAAGGAGGCTAAGGTGGTAGTATTTCATGCATCAATATTTTAGGGTTTCAAAATTATATAAAGCAAGGCACCATGCAAAATTTTCTTTTCCCGTTTGCAAATCATACACATGCAACACTAAAATTCAGAGAATTCAGAGACAAAAAGGTTGTAATCGATGAAATTTTTTTACATTGATGTTTTAAATTCACCACTTTTATGCAATTTTCATGACCCATTTTAAATCTACACCATGGGATTTTTTTTTGTTTTTGAAAAGTAAACCAGATTGGTAAAAGTAGGGTTTCTACTCCAAAAAAAGTGATTTTTCATAAATCGTGTTGTAGGTGGAGAAAATATACCATATGAATGAGGTTTTTTAAGAAGAAGTAACCCAAGGAAACCCTTACTACATAAAAATGAGGGCTAGTTTTTTATTTTTCCATAAATAGGGAAGTGTGGGAATTGCAAAGAGGTAAAACGGTAAACCCTAGTACAAAAAATCAGCCATAAAAGCACAAGGATGAATTTTTTTAATATATAAATGTGAAAAATAAATAAAGGAAGGTTGTAAAATGCTACCATACTATCAAAAATAATTTTATGGAGAAATATTGCACCGAGTGAAGGAAGAGTTGCATAATTGCACCAAAATTGCATCGAAAAGGAAGATTGCATACTTTCAAAAAATGGGTTTCTTCAAAATTGTATCAGTTTGAAAAAATGAGGTTTTTTAGCCAAGTGGTGTTTTTAAAGGCTGTATGTATGATTTGGATGTGTTCTTGTATGATTTTTGAGTAGATTGTATGATTTACAGGCTTTTAGAGACCAGATTTGTGCATTTTTGAAGAGATGGTATAAAATTTTTTGTAGTTGTAAATATTTTGATGAGGTTGTATGAAAGGGAGGCACCCTTGTATGATTTTGGAGGTTCTTGTATAATTTTATATTGGTATTGTACAATTTAAAGCCCCATTTGTATGTTTTTCTACAATTCTACGAAATCAAGTGCAATTGAACAACTTTAGCTAGATTTGTATGATTTGGAAAAAGTACAATTTTAAAATGTACATGTATTATTTTTTGAGACCTTGTATGACTACTGATAGCCCTTGTATATTTTGGAAGATATTGTATGGTTTTTGAAGTAATTTTGTGCAAAGTTGTCATAAATTGCCAAGTTGATTAAAAAGTGTGCGAACGAGGCTTCCACTCGGTGATGGCAGAAGCATGAGCTTCCAACGATATTTCTGAGCTCATTCTGATTACATTGCAACAAATAGGGTGGAAATATCACTAGGACCGCTACACTAGAGAGAATCATGACCCAAGATATCTCCCTCATTTTACCCTATTCAAGACCAAGGACGTCGATTTCAATCACATGTGAGGCATGATAATTATCCTTGGAGAGGCAAATGGCATAGCCCATGGAGCGGTCATATATATTGGTGTGGTTTTAGAGGAGGTACACCACAATATAGAATGGAGGATATTGAGCAACCTAGGGTACATTTAATGGAACTTCATAGTGAATTTCATCGAGAGAAGATTTTGAAGGAGCAAGAAGAACTACCCAGTTAAATAGAGGAGCAAGTGGATATCAATGATATCACTTTTGGGAAGCCAACAACAAAATTTTGTAGGATATGGTGGGAAAATAATGAGGCTAATAATCCATTGAATCTTACACTAAGGCAGGCCAGAGTGAGTACCATCATGTAAATCCCATCATAAGATAAAGTATTCTTCAATGAGTGCTTGCTACAAATTCTTTTACCCTACAAACCTATTGTAAATCATACTGTTGTGAAAGTGGGTAATAGGTACATCAAGGTGGAGTTATTTATGGAGGTATTTCAAAGAAAATTTGCATTGCCTAAGGACGAAGCTCCAATTTTTAAGAAGATAGTAGATCCGATAGAGGCTCACAGGTTGATTACAATACTCACATCTATGAAGTCACTTGTGGTAGCCAAGATTTCTTGCTAGAATATTTCATAAAAGAAAATTCTCTTTGCTCACCCAAAGTCTGATGGATTTGTGCTCTGATGCATCCTCTCACATGATTTGGATCAGGTTTTGCGATAGAATGGATCCCGCACTCCTATCATAAAATATATTATTTTCAATGTGATTGTAAGTTCAAATTTGTTAATGGGTATGAAAAAGGTATATTAGTTATAGTGTTGCATTACTGTTATAACCTAGAAGAGGGATAGCCCATGTTCAAAAATGAAGTCGATCATTCCCTCAATGTAACACTTGTAATAGTAGTGCCCCCCTTGTCATCAAACAACATGTCTTGGGCTCCACAAAAATTATAGTTGTAAAAAGAGGCCATGTCTCCTGATATTCTCACTACCACTGCATGAGATCCTATGGTTCCATTGGGTGGATAAGCAAATTTCTATGGAAACAACAAAGTTTATATAAAATATGAAGAGAAATGGAGATGTTTTGGGGAAGAAGGTAAATTTTGTAACCTTTTTTATTTCTATGTAGATCATTAAGCCTTGTTGTACTTTATAAATAAGCCAGTCATACAAGGATAAGTCATCAGGTGGTTTATCACTTTACAAGAGTTCATATTTTAAGTAGTAGTTCGACCTGGTAAGAAGCATGTGATTGCAAACCAGTTATCTTGAATACAATCAAGAGAACCTGTAGGGATGAGAATTCCATATGAATTACCTGATGCTCATTTATTCATAATTAATGTTGTGACATCTTGGTACAAGTTAATTGGATAGTAGTTATCCACAACTGAGTTACCATAAGATCATATGACAACAAAAAATAAAAGGTAATCATAAAGTCAACACCTTTTCAATTGATAGATGGATTACTATAAAAAATGGGTATTGATGGTATCCTACGAAGATGTGTGATGGACGAGGAAGTTAAAGAAACATTGAAAGAATCTCATGAAGGATTGGTAGGAGGACACATGGGGCCCGATGCCACTGCTTGAAAAGTACCATTAGTAGGATTATGGTGGCTCACATTATATAATGATGCAAAGTAATACGTACGAACATGTGATACTTACCAAAGTGTAGGAAAACCAATGCAATGAGACTTTATGCCCTTACACCCATCACAACCCTAGGAACTATTTGAAATATGGGGATTGGACTTTATCAAACCATTAAAAACTACTCATAGGAGGAAGTATTGATATATCATGGTAGCTACTAAATACCTAACAAAATCGGTTGAAGCAAGAGCACTACAAGATAACACGATAAAGAGTACAACTCGATTCTTGTATGAGCAAGTAATTACAAGATTTAGTATTCCACTAAAAATAACAAGTGATTGAAGAGATCACATTGTGAATGATATTATTAAAAATATAACAACTAGTTTTAAAATTTGGCATTCCTTGTCTACTTAGTATTACCCTAGAGCCAATGGGTAAGTAGAAGCCACTAACAAAGTCCTCATGTCAACTTTGCACAAAACATGTGGAATAGAAGGAGCATATTGGGAGGGATGGTTACCATCTATTATTTGGGTATATCAAACTACCTTTAAGCCAATGATAGATATGAAACTTCAGCTAATGTATGATCAAGAGGCAATAGTGCCAATGGAGTTCTTGGTACCAAGTTTATGGGTAGTTGTGGAGCATCGTTTAGGTGACTAAGAGAGTCTAGAGGAAAGACTAATGGAACTAATCAAGTTGGATGAGAGAAAAGGCATGGTACAATGGGTTATTGAAGTGGCCTAGAAGAGAAGGAATTTGTGGCATGAAAAACACCTTTAGAAGTTAGAACTTAAGAAAGGTAACTTAGTTCTAAAATTTAATGGAAAAATGGAAATCAAGTCGGGTAAGTTAAAAACCTTATGGCTTGGTCCATTTTGAGTTGTAGAAGTGAGGGACAATGGGGCAGTTAAACTAAAAAACTTGAATGGAATGAAAATACCAGACACTATGAATGGTTCGAAGTTGAATCCATATAAAGTATAGTGCATGTTTATTTCTTTAGAAGAAGTTGAATGGAGATAGGAAGCTTATTATGATAAACAAAATAGAAGAATTCAAGGTCCATTATAGGAGGACCTTGACATGGGACTCACATGGCTATTCATAGAAGGGGAGGAGGTAAGGTCAATTATCAAACAATAAGAATTGGTACTATTGTGGCTGATCCACAACACACCCCAAAATTGGGGACCCACCTTTTTTGCATGCTTTCAAGGAAGACCACAGTGGCCCAGATGCTAAAAAGATCAAGAAAAAAAAGCAAAATATCACAAAATGAAAAAGTGTCATGATATCGCGACATGTCGCTCCATCACGACCAAAAAAAGAAAAGTGTCATGTTATCGCGACATGTTGCTTCGTCGCATCCAGAAAAGAAAAGTTGTCGCGATTTTGTGACATATTGCTCCATCACGGCCAGAAAAGAAAAGTTGTCACAATTTTGCAACGTGTTGCTCTATCGCTGCTAAGAAAAAGAAAGTGTTGCAATATTGCGATAGGTCGCGTTTTCGTGGCTCAGACAAGTGAAGTGCAGTGGAACAAAAAAGTGTCGTGATTTCGTGACATGTCATGTTTTCGCAACCAAGAGCGACAAAATGTAGCAAAATGGAAAATTGTCACGATTTCGTGACATGTCGCGTTTTCGCGGTTAAGAGCAGCAGAATGCATCATGAAGAGAGAATGTCGTGATATCGTGACATGTCATGAAATCACAATCAAAGGCAGCAAGAGAAGAGTCAATGCAAAAGTTGTCACGATATCGCGACATGTCACCATTTCATGACCTGAAGACGAGATGAAGGGCAAAGGAGAAAAAAATGTCGCGATATCGCGACATGTCTTTTTTTTGCGACCTGGAGCAACTAAAGTGAATAGAATGAAAAAGTGTCATGATTTCATGATAGAAAGCAGTGAGACAGCCCGAAATCAAAAAGTGTCACGATTTCATGATAGAAAGCAGCCAAAGTGGTACAAAGAGAAAAGTGTCATGATTTCACGATAGAAAATAGCAAGGTGGTGTCGAAGAGAAAAATGTCACGATTTCATGACAAAAAACAGCAAGGTTGTGCCGAAGAGAAAAGTGTCACGATTTCGCGATAGAAAGCACCCAAAGTGGTACGAAGAGAAAAGTGTCACGATTTCGCAACAAAAAATAGCAAGGTGGTGCTGAAGAGAAAAATGTCACGATTTCATGACAGAAAATAGCAAGGTTGTGCCGAAGAGAAAAGTGTCACGATTTCGTGACAAAAAGCAGCCAAATGGTATGGAACAAAAATTGTCGTGATTTTGTGACATGTCGCCATTTCGCGACCTGAAGATGAGATGAAGGGCGAAGATGAAAAGCATTGCAATTTCATGATAGAAAGTAGCCAAAGTGTATGAAATGAAAATTTGTCACAATTTCGCGACAGAAAGCAGTGAGATGATGCCGAACAAAAAAGTGTCATGATTTCGCGATAGAAAGCAGTGAGATGATGTCGAATGAAAAAGTGTCGCGATTTTGCGACAGGTGCAGCAAAACACAGCGAAACAAAAAAACGTCGCGATTTCGTGACAAGATGCAGCGAGACAACCTGAAACAAAAAAACATCATGATTTTGTGACAGGTTGCATCTGCGCAGCCCATTGACAGAACATGTCACGATTTTGCGACATGTCTTATTTTCGCTATGCATGAAGGCAGGCAAGGTTGCGGGCAGGAAAATGTCATGATTTCGTGACATGTCTTATTTTCGTCGTGCATGAAGGTAGACAAGGTTGCGGGCATACAAATTTTGTGATTTCGTGATAGAAAAATGTCACGAAAATCACGAAACACAGGGCCATTATAGAACATGTAGAAAATCATGGAACACATGGCACAAAGATGTCAGGACTATATATTTCATGGAGAAGATCAAATGTTTGACATCCAAGGAGAAAGTAAAAGATGATGAAGAGGCGGGAAGATGAAACGAAGCAATCTGGAAGATGAAGTGAAGCGTCACAGGGAGAAACAGAGAGCATTGCTAGAAAGCATAAAAGTAGAAGCATAGATTGGTACAATGGTCGAAAACCGCTACAAGCAGAGTTACAGAGCCAAAGTTGAGAAGGCCATTCTGGGCCTGTTTGAGCTGTTTCTCTTCCATAGACTGGTTTGGAAAAACCAGAGATTCTGCTATTGTAACATGATATATTTTTAATGCATAAGTGTTTAGAAATTTGCATCTTATGGACAAGAAAGAAGGAGATCTTCTGTGCATGCTATGGACTTAATGTTTATTCTTTCATTTTTTTTAGATTTTGGATTTATAGATAATGTAGATGCCACTTCGTGGGTTACATTAGGCGAATATTTGAAATATGAACATTATTTCATATCCTAGGAACCAGCACTTAGTCTATGGGGATTATGCGTGTTTTGCAGGTCTGATAGGTTAGGTTGCATGCATGGAAACCTCACATCTTCGGTTTTGCTGGAACTGGATAGCATCAAACTGAATGCAATTTCAATTTCATTTTTCTTTTTGCATTTTATTTTCTTTTTCCTGCACTTTATTTTTCAGGAGTTCTAATTTTATTAAAATAAAATAAAAATTAAAAAACTTCAAAATCCAAAAATAGTTCCACCATTTATGGCATTTCATCAATTTCCACTTTGAAGTTGCAGCATGGTCATATAGGGACCAAATCACATTTGCTTTATTCGGGTTCAATGAACAATCATTAAAGTTTCACGATAAAATAAACCAACATAGCCCTTTGTTTTCAGTTACTTGCAACCACTAAGGTGTTCCAAGCATTTTAATTGAATATCTTTATTTGAGATTATTAATACACAGATGTAAAATGCTAACATAGCGGAGACCTTGGAGAAGTTACTTGTTTAATTTCTTTACAAGAAAAGGATTTAGAACCCAAATCCTATCGGAGAGTGTGTTTTCACAACTAGGTGAAAATACCACTCAACAGATTGGCGCTAGAAGGAGGGCCTGAGCAGGTTTATTTTAGTGTGATTTAAATTTAAATTTTTGTATGCTTTAGTCCTCTAACACTCAGCAGATTGTTAAAAGGATGGCCTAAATTGGTTTACTTTTGTAGCACCCTAAAATTGGCGCAGTAAAATTGGAATAATTACATTCACCTTAGTAAATAAATTTAAATTCAAATTTAACCTCCCAAACCGCCCGTTAACCGTCGAGAAACCCGTTTCCTCTTTTTCCGTGCCATTTTTAGCAGTTTTTTTGACCGTTTGACGATATCGTCTCCGATCAGACGATATCGCCCCAGATTTGACGATTTCGTCTAGACTAGAACGTCCAGACGATTTCATCGCAAAACTGAATTTGCATAGTTGGAATTTGTTCCAATGGGTCTCCAATCCGGGCAGAAGCATGTCTACGCCGTTGGGACCCTTCCCCCGTTGGAGATCTCCCAAATTGGGATGATCTCCAACCTCCCAACAACTATCCTATGCCTATTTAACTCTAAAACTTTTCCTTTCCCAACCCCTGGCTGAATTTTTATGCAAATTGAACCCTTATGCTCTAAAACATCGTAATTCATATTTTGCATTAGTCCTATAGTCATTTCATTGCAGGTACACCACTGGTTTTTAGCCGAAGCCAGCACCTATCGCAGTCGATGAACCTGTCAAGATCGGAGGCGATCTTGTCAAATTCGAGACGATCTCGTACTGATGCGAGACGATTTTGACTGCAACACACATCGAGGCAATCAGTGCCTGGAGTTTGCTCTTATGTATTTTTTATCTATCATTTTATGCTATAAATTAGATTGTTTATTCATTTTTTATACTATATTGCATTTGGAGTTCACCCATTTTGTCTAGTTTGCATATTAAGATCATATTCTGCTATCTAAACACAGTGATTTGCATTTACTTTTGTTCTTGTATATTGTTCAACATTCATATTACTGTTTCACATAGTTTGCCCCTATTTGCAAAATAGAATTTCTTGTATTTCGCATCTGTTTGTTGTTTTGCAGGTCTTTGATGAATTCATCTAACGAATTCATCAGATTGCAGACGATCTTGTCAGCTTAGACGATTTTATCAAATTGAAGGCGATTCTGTTGAATTGCAGACGATCTAGACTGCTTCAAGCTTCAGAAACTCCATCAGACTTCCAGATCAGGTAATCCTCATTGGCCTCGTATAAATTATCTGTTTCTATTTTCCTTTATGTTTGCTGTATGCATTTAAATTGCATTTTCATGTAGTTTAAGTTAGAATCATTCGGCCAAACCTAGGATGAATGTTTAAAAATAAAACGAACTCATCAAAACTCATTTCCAAAACCTAGGCATGGAAACTGCCATCAAATGTTTCCTGGTGAACCCACCATCCGTCGAAAAATCACCAAAATGCACCTCCCTTGAGAGGCGGGACCTTTGCAAAGTCCTCTCGTTCGAGGTACCGCACCATCCTTTTCCCATCCTCCTTCCGGGCTTGGATCCAATAGCCTGAAGGTAGGGGTGCAAAAAATTTGGAGCGATACATTTTGGTGAACCCGACGTGAATGCATCATAACCTTTTGAACAAAAACAAACAAAGACAAAAAAAAAATTAGAACAACTAAAACTTAGATGCATTTTAAAACATTTAAGGTTCAAAATCATGTTTAGATGGTAGCTCCTAAAAAGAGGTTAGCAGTTACTATAAACGTAGTAAACCAATTAGCGGCCATAGAAGTTAATTTTGTCCTTAGTGTCCCTGAAGCAAGTAGAAATCAATCTTTGTGGGACGAGCTTATCGAGAGACTTAGTATCATTTCATCTAGGTCCACACAACTTAAAGCAGATTAAGAGGCTAGTCTTGGATAGAATCCTGGATCCTCATCAATTAGTGTTCTATCATGAAATTCAGAGAGCTTGCCATAGGTGGTTAGCCTATAGGAGAGCTTTAGTATCTTCAGAGTTGTTCAGCTTCGAGGAATACCTCGAGAATGTAGACATTGTACATCGATTGCTAGGCCTTGTAGAGGACCAAGAAGTTGTTCTCATAGATAGGGAAATATGGAATAGAGTTTCACGAGCTGTGCTATATTGAGAGTATTGCCATGAGCTTTACTTTTATCAACCAGCATCTGAGATAGACAATATCACCATAGCCCTTTTCATCAAATTCTTAAAAGAAAACTTTCAATTTGAAGAAGAACATTTCATGACCCCTGAACAGCTTGAACCTATTAATGATATTCATAAATTATTCATAGAAGATTAGTTCATCTACTTTCAGCCTTATTATTATTGTGTGCATTTATGGTTTCATTTGCTGTCTTTATTATATTGTTTCAAAGAAAAACTAAAAATCAAAATCAAAAATCAAAAAACATAGTAAAAAACTCAAACATTTCATTTTACAATATTGCATTAGGTATATATAAATATATACCTTTTAATTTGTTGCTTAATATATATATATATATATATATATATATATATATTTGCTGAAATCAAAACTTAGCACCATGACTAAACTTAGGAATGGTAAAGAAATTTTAGGAGAAGGAGAAGATTGGCTACAAAATACAATTGAAAACCCAAATGTCCTTCTTGGAGATACAAATCCGGAAGGTGAAACTCTAGGTCAATCAGATGAAGACTTAGGTGAAGATAAGGAACAAGAAGGAAGTGTTAAAGAATCTTCGTCCCCTAGAATAGCTCCAAATGGAGGCATCACTTTTGACAATGCAGAACATTTTCAAAAATTTCTTAATCAACATATCGACATCCTTAATGTGGCAGTCCGTATTGATAAAGGGGAAATTAGTGATGCTCAAACAGCCTTAGAATGGGCGATTGATATGCAAACTAATCCCTTGTCTTTCATTGATCAAGAAAGTGATAAGGGTGGACCATCTAATGCGAATATGGTCACTATAGCCCAAGCCATGACCAAACAATAGGTCACCCAACCTCCTAAGCAACTTGTTGCTCAACCTAAAATCACTCCCGCACAAAAGAAAATTCCCTTCACTACTTCCTTCCTCCAAACAGTTGAGAAAAATGCTTTAAATAGACAAAAATCTAAAACAAAGCCAAATACAAACTTTCAACAATCTACAATACAACACAATCCAACTTCAAAACTCCTCCATAATATTTTTCCTACCAATGTTTTACACAATAGTAACATGGCATCTAATCTGCATGTTCCTCCATCCTATGCCCATAACACTTATGGCAATGCCCCACCGAATCAATATGGGGGGCAAACTAGTAGTTTGGAAGCTATGGTGAAACAATTGGCTTCACGTATGGACCAGATAGATCCCTATCGTCCCTCGTATAATTATCGAGAGATTTGTAGCCAACCATTGGATCCCATAGTGGTAGCTCAACCATACCCTAAACATTTTCCCATGCCCGTCCTGCCTATCTATAAAGGAACCGAAGATCCCATAGAACATCTTCGCATGTTTAGGATAGCATGTCACGACATATCGCATAATGACTTGCTATTACTAAAAATGTTCCCCAAAAGTTTAGGTGGAATGGCATTAGAGTGGTATTATCAATTGCCCACTCATTCCTTAAGAAACTTTGAAGAAACAGCTGAGTCATTTGTTCATCAATTTAGTGCCTACATCGAGAGGCATGTAACTATTAAAGACCTATACAATTTAAAACAAGATAAAGACGAATTTTTTGCTGATTTCTTAGCAAGATGGAGACAATTGACAAGAAAACTACACTTTGTGCTACCCTATAGGGAAATGTTAGACATTTTCATTAACAATTTACAAGAACAACTTTCTTATGAGCTATCAATGACTACTTTGACTACCTTCGATCAAGCTATAGACTTAGCTCGAAGAGTAGAAGATGCCCTCATTAGGAGAGGCCAACTTAGAAAGAAGGATGATGAGAAAACATCTAGAAATCAATATAAAAACAAACAGGTTGTCGGTGATGGAGTCACTGACAGCAAAAATGTTGCTAATGTCAATGCAACAAAAACAACAAAAAAATTCATCTTGAAACCTCCTGATAAGCCTCCTCGAGAGTTTACTAGATTAAATCAACCTATCAACTATTTTACCTCAACTTCTTGAAAGAGGTTTAATCCAACTGCCAACTATCCGGGAACCTGACCCAAGCATACCCGGATATAGAGCTGATTTGCACTATGATTTTCATAGAGGTCCTGGACATTCTACCAACGCTTGTAAGAGATTGAAACATAAAATACAAGATTTGATTGAAAATAATGAAATGGAAGTGCAAGCCTTCCAACCTAAACAAAATCCTCCTAATAATACCCAAAAGATTGTTCCCAAAAATCAAAATCAGAATGCCAATCAAACTTTAGACATATTTCAACACCCTTTACCAAGACATGGTAAAGAGGTAGCCAATAAAATTGAACATCACAATGTTCCCCCTCCTACCCGATATGTAGGAACCATTAGCGGGCAACTACCTGTTTAGGACTCTCACACATTCGACACAACCTTATCCCTGGTTACAACCAGGCCCTTACATAATTTTCAAACTTCTGATTCTAGCGATATAGAGTCAGATAGTGAGAGTGAAGTAGACACCATTCAATCGAATAGTTTTGAAAACAAATCAGATCCTATTCAACCTATCACAGATGATAATGTTCCAGAAGAACCATTTCCTAGAAGAGTCACTACTCGACCTTCTTCTAATGAAGTCCTTCCTTATGAACAAGCCATAAACTCTCAACCGAGACCATTTCAACATCGTCACTATAACATTGTAGGTACCATCGAAGTCGTCACTCGACAACAAGCTCAAAATCCCCAACAAGAACCAAACCAGAATGATGGATCAGCTCCATTTGTTCTGAAAAATCCTAATAAAGGAAATCATTCTCCTATTGTTCAAACTAAACCTCCTTACAGCATTAATGAGAAATTGTCTAATACCACCGCCAGAATCTCCCTTTTAGATATATTAAGATCCTCCCCCACCCATAGGGATGAATTGATGCTTACTTTGAGCCAGATGATGGTACCTCAAAACATCCAACCCGAAGCTATGGCCAATACTATCATCACGTGAGAGATTGATTGTATTGACTTTCGGGATAAAGATATCCCACAACACAGTTTACACAAGGATAATCCCTTGTATATTACAGCTTTAATTGGGGATGTAGTCATCAAACGAGTCCTGATTGATAATGGCTCATCTCTAAACATCTGCACCTTTGACTTCTACCAACGATTTGGTTTTAGAAGTGATGAAATGAAGAAGACTAATATGATTATCAAAGCCTTTAATGACAAAACACAAGAAACGTGTGGAGTCATTACCCTCCCATTGCAAGTTGGTCCTAGAACCCTTGAGACAACTGTGTTTATTGTACATTGCCCAGCATCGTACAATATACTTTTGGGTCACCCTTGGATTAACGCCATGTGAGTAGTCCCATCAACTTTACACCAATGTGTTAAGTTTGAGTTTAAAAATCAGTTGGTCACTATTCATGGTGACCCTAGACCTTTTGATATGTGTACATTGGCAGAACCAGTTGGAGTGCAATTTTTCCCTGCTCTGTCATCCACATATCCTAGTTCTTCTTCATCTAAAACTGTGAAATATAAACCCATCATTTCATCTATTCCTCCTCCATTAACTTCATCTTCACATATAGATCAACCACCTTCTAAACAAATTACTGTAGAACTTCAAAAAGCTCTTAAAACTACAACCAATTCTTCAAGTTCTAATCCCATAAATTCAAAACCTTCAAGACACATCTATCATACCTTCCACATCTCAAGACATAGGTAATAAGCCTTCTACATCTTATGCCCTTTCTGATGATCTTTTACCAGATTTATCTACAACCTTAATATCAAAAAAAATGAATGCTTTCATGCAAGATTCAGACCTTTTAAATCAATTGCCGCCATCTCCTCGTACTTTGGGCCTCCCACAACCTATGGGAAGTACTTACCAAGTCGGGAGTTGCGCCTTCATGTACAAAGGATATGACTGGGGAAGAATCCCTCAAAATATCAAAACCCATCATGATGGATATGCTCGGTGCTATTTTACCAACGATTATATTAAAGCTAAACCCATGATGCTTAAAATGGGATATAAATGGAAAGGCTTAGGACCTTTCAAAAATGGCATGAAAGAACCTTTCGAGGTAGAACCATGGCCTGCCCGATGTGGTGTGGGCCTATTACCTAGTAAGGGTCAACCCTTTCCTTTTGAGGATGATGATCATCTCATATGCTATCAAGACTATTTGGATAGACATGTTGATTTACCTCTTAAAAATCCGTCATTTTCATGTAACATGCTATCCATAGCATACCCTGAAATGATTGATGACCCCGATGAAGAGTTGGAAGGAGATATCTTCCATGATGTCTCTGTTGAAGAGATGTTGTACAACGGGTTTTATTTTGATGGTTCTATACCAACCATAGCTCAACTTGAGGCCACCGACCCTCAGAACAAATTATCTAAATTAACTTTACAAGAGTTACAAGATTTGGGCGTTTCACCTGCCCCACCTAACTTTGAAAGAGATCTACACATGGAGGTAGAAAATGTCATTAAAATTAATATTGGAACTGAGGACAACCCTCACATAATCAACATTGGAGCAGAACTAAGTCAAGAAAAACAAGAACAATACATTGCATTTCTTAAAGAGTATGAAGATGTCTTCGCTTGGACATATGAAGATATGCTAGGTCTAGACCCTTCTGTAGTCATGCACCATCTAGTGGTCCATCCGGATGCTAAACCTGCTAAACAAAAACTTAGAAAAATGCATCCCAAAGTGGCTCTGCTAGTCAAAGGGGAGTTAGAAAAACTCCTGAATGTTATCTTCATACAAGCTATTGATTATGCTGAATGGATCTCCAATGTAGTTCTAGTCACCAAGAAAGAAGCCACCAAAGTTAGGGTTTGCACAGATTTCAAAGATATTAACACTGCATGCCCTAAAGACGACCTTCCTCTTCCAAATATGGATCAAATTATTGATTTTACTGCTGGAAGTGGGATGATGTCCTTAATGGATGGATTCTTCGGCTATAATCAGATCAGGATAGCTCCTGAAGACCAGGCTAAAACAACCTTCATTACCCCCTGGGGTACCTTTTCTGGAAAGTGATGCCCTTTGGCCTAAAGAATGCCGGGGCAACTTATCAACGGGCTATGACCTACATCTTTCATGATATGATGCATGATATCCTACATGATTATGTAGATGATATTATAGCGTGCTCTCTTATTGAAGATCATCATTTAGACGATTTAAGAAAAGTTTTTAATCGATTACGAGAATATCTCATTCGATTAAATCCAGCAAAATGTATATTCGGATTTAAATCCGGCAAGTTATTAGGGGTTTTAGTTTCTTTACGTGGTATCGAAATTGACCCTCTCAAAATTGCGGCTATCACTGATATGCCCGCACCCACTAATATATCTGAATTACGAAGTTTACAAGGTAAACTTCAAGCTATCCGTCGCTTCATTGATAAGCTGGCGGAGAAAACTGGTCCCTTTCTTAAAATCCTTAAGAAGGACGTCCCATTTAATTGGGATACAAAATGTAGAGAAGTTTTTGAACTTCTTAAGCAATATCTCCTTAACCCTTCGGTGCTTTCATCGCCTAAATCTGATCGCCCATTTCTTCTATATATTTCTGCTTCAGATTCTGCCTTAGGAGCTATGTTAGCTCAGCTTGATGATGAAAAATGAGAACGTGCTAATTATTACATTAGCCGCACCTTCATTAGTTATGAAACCCGCTATACAGCATTAGAGAAGTTATGTCTAGCAGTCGTGTTTGCTACGCAAAAATTATGACATTACATGCTTAGCCAAAAAACGTATGTCATTGCCAAATATGATCCTTTAAGATATCTCATGAGTCGACCTTATTTATCGGGTCGCACAGCCAAGTGGGTTCTTGCTCTAAGCGAGTTTGATCTCACCTTCATAGGATAGAAGTCTGTTAAGGGTCAAATCATAGCGAGATCAATTAGCTACTGCACCCTTAGAGTCTACTCATCCCCTCATTATCGAGTTTCTCGATGAATGCCTCCAATTAGAGGCGAGACCTTGTTGAAAAATGGTCCTTATACTTTTATGGAGCCCGATGCATGAGTGGGGCTGAGTGCGGGTATTATTTTAATATCTTCGCAAAAACATCTTATTCCTCTCGTCCTTCAAACTAACCTTTGCTTGCACCAACAATACTGTTGAGTATGAAGCTCTAATCCTTGGATTACGAGCTGCTTTAGCGCTTAAAATTAAAAACCTCTTAGTTTTTGGGGATTCCCAATTGGTTATAAACCAAATTAATGAAGTTTATTAGACCAGAGATGATAAACTTCGCCCATATAAGGCCTATGTTTTACAACTAATGGCCTTGTTTGATCAAGTTACCTTGGAAGCCATTCCTCGAACTAGCAACCGTGTAGCCGACGCCATGGCCGCCGCTGCATCTCTCTTGCCCTTGGAGTTAGATGACGAATATGCTACTATCATCATTCGTCGACTCCAAGAACCCGCTTCACATAAGTCATGCTTAGAGCCTTTGGATGTGTTTCTAATCAAGGAAACTACTCCTGAACTCTGGTATACAGACATATTTGATTTCCTCCAAAATGAGACTTTCCTTGCTGATTCTAATCACAACCAGTGTCGATTATTATGTCGAAGAGCAAGTCAATTTGTAATCATTGGCAATACTTTATATAGGAGATCTTTTGAAGGTATCCTATTAAGATGTCTAAATTTAGAAGAGTCTAAATCATCCTTAAGTTAAGCCCACGATGGATCTTGTGGAGGACACTTTAGTGGTAGCGTCATTGCTAAAAATCTCCTTCGGATAGGATACTTTTGGCCTACCATGGAAACGGATGCACATGAATATGTGCTCCATTGCGACAAGTGTCAAAAACATGCTGACCTTGTCCATGCGCTTGCACAAGAGCTGCAGGCTATTTCTTCTCCTTGGCCCTTTTCTAAATGGGGCTTGGATATTATTGGTAAAATTAATCCTGTGTCTTCTGATGGACATAAGTTCATCATAACCACCACTAAGTATTTCACGAAGTGGGTTGAAGCTATGCCTTTAGCTTCCTGCACTGGTTCACAAGTCTCTAAATTCATTTTTAATCAAATCATCTGCAGGTTCGGAATTCCTGCAAATCTCATCTCTGACAACGGCACTCCATTCAAAAATAAAGATGTTAAAAAATTATGTCAAAAATATAAGATTCAACATCGCTGGTCTACTCCCTATTATCCTCAGGGTAATGGTCAAGCAGAAGCTTCTAACAAAATTCTAATCAAAATTCTCAAAAGACTAGTCAATAAAACTAGCCGTGACTGGCATATTCAATTATATCCGACTACGTGGGCTTATCGAACTAGTGTTCGAACCCCCACAGGCACTTCACCATTTGTTTTGGTATATGGTGCCGAAGCGGTTTTTCCATTTGAATTAGAAGTTCCTTCTTTGGCTCTGCTACTTCAAGACACCGAAGTAGGAGATGAATATCACGTCGGCAGACTCGATCAGCTGGAACTCCTAGATGAAAAATGCATCAATGCTTTAGAGCATCTCCGTGCATACCAAAACAAGCTTAAAAGAGCATATAATAAGAAAGTTTGTCATCGATCCTTTGAGATTGGCGATCTTGTTCTAAAAGAAAATCAAAAAAATACAAATGCAACCAAAGAACTGAAAGGTAAATTTGAGCCCAACTGGCTCGGACCATACATCATTACCACAAAATTTGAATCAGGAGCATATAAATTGTCTACCTTAGATGGTAAAGAACTTAAAGAACCCATGAATATTTTACATCTCAAACGTTATTATGCATAAATTTGATTATTTCATCCATGTATATATTTGTTCAAAATCATTATCTTGTATTTCTTTCAATTTATTTAAAAACCTCAAAAACATTCATAAAATCTTCAAAAATCTTCAAAAATATTTATTGCATTTATTTTGTAAAGTTCCTTTTGCTTTAAAACAAAAATCAACATAAAAATCCAAAAATAGCTATATGCTTGACTCTTTCGAAACCAAAACAATATACAGAATAAAGAGAGAGTCAACATTCTCAAAACTTTCTCAAAATCATTATTTTCTTACAATTATTGCAATTATATGTTGTAACTTATTTTGGATAAAACTAGCATTTATTTGGCATCCCTCACTTGCACACTCACACAATAAATATCTTGATTTTATTTGGCATGATTACTAATCTCTCTTATATCAAAGTTCACAAAAATCAATTAAATAAAGTTTGAGCATAGAGAATTGATCTTGTTATTTACTTAAACCAAGCACATCTTTTCACAATAAAATGATTATATTTGTAATTTCCATGTTTTGCTACATAGTAGAACTGATTTCTTGGGTGAAAAGTTTCCCCTGCTATCCTATCATGCACATGGTCTAGAATCTTTGAGAATTGGCAAAAGGACAAGCTCACCCCTACCCAGAATAAAAATCCCTTGCTCTACAGCTAATCCGAGCAAGTATCCCTAGCAAAGAAAAAGAAAAAGAAAAAGCAAAGAAAAATTCAAGAAAAAGAGAAAAGAAAAATGTTATGTCAGCAATGTTCCAAGCATTATCAAGCAAAAGAAATACAAAAAGAAAAATAAGCAAAGTTCCAAAGAAAGCAAGAAAAGCAATAAAATCCCTTTCCCTACCCTTTGAAAAGAAAAGAAGGGTGAATGAGCTTGAATCCCTGGAATTCTCAATTATTCAAAAATAGTGAGGTAAGCCCCATAACAGGTGGTTTGTGCCCAACCTGCTTGGCCTTGGGTAACTCCTAGCGTGGCGATATGTCTGTCACATTAGCGACCTTCTTTTGTACAGACCTCTGTCTTCTTATGGATTAGCTAGCTCTTGATAATCCGATCTACATAGTAGCCTAGTATGGTTATATGCATCTACATCATGGTTAATGAAAACTTAGTTTGTTTATTCAAATCACTTGTATCATAGTATCTTGCTCAAAACTGGTAACTGAACCATACAATTGCACACACATTTGTATTTGAGAGATTTTGTCTATCATTATGATAAATCAAGATTGGAAATGAATTCACTTATGCACATGGGATTCCTTATAAATCTAATTTTTGTCTTCAAAATACTTTGAAATATTATTTTGCAACTTGTTTGGAATAATCAAGTACAATTATTTACCACAAAGACAACTATATAATAGAAGAAATCAAAAATTTCAATCAAAACATATCATATATATCTTATCGACTTTCACAACGATGGTATAATTCCAAAACCAAAATTGGAATTTTATGCTTAGCGCAAGTCATCATTTTCATCTTTTCTGTTCATAAAAAATCAATCATGCAATAAAACTATCTATTTTCTTTGATCTTCGCGATGATGGTATAAGTCTATACCTACATATTCTATGCCTAGCGCAAACCATTGTAACAATATTTTTTCCCAATTTATCAAAATTTATAAAAACCATATGACTTCATTTTATTACATAAATTATGCTTTTCAAAAGCAAACACATTTTTATTACTTCATGTCATTATGTCAACCTTTGCATTTTGCAATGATGGTATAATTCTTAAGGAATTATTCAACAATTTTTATCACACTTAGGAATTTATGCCTAGCAAAAATCATTTTACAATATTTCATGCATAATATTTTCATGGAAATCTGAAAACAAACCATCATCATCATCATTTGCATCATCACAACAAAGTCTTAAGACAGTCTCTTAAGCACTCTTTTCTTTTAACAATATTTCTATCTTGGGACTAGCTTGACGACCGAGTGAGCAGCGACTCCATGAAATGGTCTATAATAGCGACAATGTCCTTTGAAATTATTGTTAGAAGTCTCCTTTTATTTTTATCACATTTCATTACAACCAATCAATTTGTTACATCAGATTATTTCATTTAAAATATTTAAAGCATGACATCCAAGTTATAATTTTTTCCCAAATGACATAATTACATGAATCATCAATAAAATCATTACATCAATCAACTCAATCAATCAATCAAACATAAAAAGCATCATAAGCATCACATAAGACAAGTCATATGATCAAAAATATCTCATCTATATATATCAATAGAATATATACATCATCAACATTGGATTGGTATGCCACAATCTATACCTCGGCATACTCAATCCTCTATCAATACAAGTATAATACAATATCAGTGGCAGTATCCCGCCCTCTAGCCTCAAGAGCCTCTAGAGCTCTCGGCCTCATCTCCTCCCCCACCCTACGGAGGACGAGGTGGTCCCATCGCAGTATGTGTGGTACTACGAGTCCTCATCATCGACTGGGATGAGATCCTCGTCGACCCTATCCTGATAGGATCTGCTATGGCAGGTGGCAGTTGTACCCTCTAGCCCTTTGGCATCGCCTGGTAGTATAGCACCTGATAGAATGCGATCTGAGAAACCGACCGTAGCAGCTCCTGAGTGCTTACCCCTCCGCCTCGTGCCCTGAGACGAGCATTCTCGTCTCGTAGCTGTGACACCTCAGCCTGGTGCTGTGTAGCTACATCTTGTAACGTCTGCACCTGAGCTCGTAGATGATCTCTCTCTGCCCGGAGAGTAGCCATCTCACTACTGTCTCCAATGTCCACACCCTTGCCCTTATCAGGTGATGGTGGCCTCTGTGGAGATGAGGGTCTTGCCTCCCTCCTCTCCCTCTCCCTTTTCCACGGCCTCTCCTGTGCCTGTGGCCTCCTCTGCTCTCCTCTGTCGTGACCCCGGGCTGCCTCTACCATCACCTAGCATCGCCTCCCTATCCGATGCACAACTGCATGGATCGGTCCCTGAGCCCTCATCATCCGAGGAGGGCGGATGCCTACGTACCAGGCATCGTAGCCATCGGCTACCCCTACGTCATCCCCATCCACTGGCTAAATGGGGGCATCGTCCGCATCCTGACTCCAGAATCACTGCATATCTGGAGCCTCGCTGACTGTGGTGTTATCCCGGATAGTCCGAGAAAACTCATAATCCCTGAGAGATGGGATCCCCTGCTGTAGACCGAACTGTCGCAAAACTCGATCATAGTGGTGGAGCTCCACCTCTCCCCTCTCCATCTATAGCCAACAGACTCGCCTGATGCGAGCTAGCTCCTGTCCATCCTCTGGCCACCCTGGATGCTCTCTCCATGGCCTCCAGGTGATCTGGTCTAGGACCAAGTCATCCAGTAGTCTCCGGGACACTGGCAGATCGATCCGTTGTTGTGCCCCTCTCCGGAGCCACCAGTAGAAGACTCGGGGCCTCTCCCTTTCAACCCCTGTCAGTGGAAGCCCTATCGGCCTCCGCACCACAATGTGCTCCCAGCACCAAACCTGTAGGAGTGATGTCATAACCAGACATCGGCCGCCCTTGTATACGACCCCATGCAGGATCCTATACAATCGGCATAGAACAAAGCTGCCCCAAGAAAATCTGTAGCCATGGTCACGCATGTCGTAGATCACATTTTCCAGCATCCATGGTACCCTGCATCCGCTCTGGTGGCATAGCAGAAGTCCACCAACTACCCCAGCCAAAACTCGTGTCAGTGTAGATGCCCTAGGCATCTGGCGTAGTGCCTCGATGTTCACTCCACCCTTCTCTAGGGCGAAGCTCGGGTCACCGTAGAGTCGTCCCATTGCGTGGCCCTGATTGGCCGTAGGTGTGATCATCCTCCCTTGTATGGGGATTCTAAGAATCCTCCATACATCCTCTAGTGTGGGAGTCATCTCCCCTATCGATAACCGAAAGCATGAAGAGCCCGGGTACCACCTCTCTGCTAGGGCCGTCAGTAGCCCCATGTCAGTAGAAACTTGTGGCATCTCTGCCACATGTAGTAAGCCGGCCTATGCCAGCTGATCTCGCTCTGCCTGTGTCAGAGCGGCCAAGTCATCTCTTAATCCTCCATATTTCCACTCTCTGCTCTTTAGTAATCCTCTCTGCAATCATAAACAACAAACAATCATTAATAACAATTTTAGCAATCAATAATGCAACTTAAAGATCAAAATTTTTGCAATCGATGATATCGCCCACTATTGGCCGATATCGTCCGAAATTTGAGCAAAATCGTCTCCGATTTCACGTGTCGAAATCGTCTCTAATTTGACGAAATCATCCCCTTTTCGCCGATTTTGCCCTTAGGCGAAATTGACGAACTTGAGACGATTTCGTCGAACTAGGGACGATTTCTTCCGGACGACGTCGATGGCCAAAAATGGCCGCGATGCTCAAAATTCATCCTAAATTCCTCTAAAAAGCATGTAAAATTCAAATTAAATCAATCTAAACTAAGTTTAAACCCTTACCCGTAGACCGCGGCGGACCTCTGCAGATCTGTGCGCTGTCTCTACCATTTTTGCTCCAGAGCTCTAAAAATAGTAAAATGAACAGTAATAATGAATTAGGGTTTTACCCTATTTTTCTTAATTTTATTCAAAATATTTCACAAATAATTTTTGCTTTTTCGTGTTTTTACCGCAAACGTTCGATTTGGGTAAAAACACGGAGGGGGCACCATAGTAAGCTGTCGTACGATTCGACCAAGAATCGTCGCCTAAAAATGGGAATAATTTTTTGCTTTCTCGTAGATTGAGAAGAACTCATCTTTAACGCATTTTCTTCAAAAACTTCGCTAAAGAGGGGGCAAAATGTAGCACCCTAAAATTGGCGCAGTAAAATTGGAATAATTACATTCACCTTAGTAAATAAATTTAAATTCAAATTTAACCTCCCAAACCGCCCGTTAACCGTCGAGAAACCCGTTTCCTCTTTTTCCGCACCATTTTTAGTAGTTGTTTTGACCATTTGATGATATCGTCTCCGATCAGACGATATCGCCCCAGATTTGACGATTTCATCTGGACTAGAACGTCCAGACGATTTTGTCACAAAACTGAATTTGCATAGTTGGAATCCGTTCCAACGGGTCTCCAATCTAGGCAGAAGCGTGTCTGCTCCGTTGGGACCCTTCCCCCGTTGGAGATCTCCCAAATTGGGATGATCTCCAACCTCCCAACAACTATCCTATGCCTATTTAACTCTAAAACTTTTCCTTTCCCAACCCCTGGCTGAATTTTTATGCAAATTGAACCCTTATGCTCTAAAACATCGTAATTCATATTTTGCATTAGTCCTATAGTCATTTCATTGCAGGTACACCACTGGTTTTCAGTCGGAACCAGCACCTATCACAGCCGACGAACCTGTCAAGATCGGAGGCGATATCGTCAAATTCGAGACGATCTCATACTGATGCGAGATGATTTTGACTGCAGCACACATCGAGGCAATCAGTGCCTGGAGTTTGCTCTTCTGTCTTTTTTATCTGTCATTTTATGCTATAAATTAGATTGTTTATTCAGTTTTTATATTATATTGCATTTGGAGTTCACCCATTTTGTCTAGTTTGCATATTAAGATCATATTCTGCTATCTAAACACAGTGATTTGCATTTACTTCTATTCTTGTATATTGTTCAACACTCATATTACTGTTTCACATAGTTTGCCCCTATTTGCAAAATAGAATTTCTTGTATTTCGCATCTGTTTGCTATTTTGTAGGTCTCTGATGAATTCGTCTGACGAATTCGTCAGATTACAGATGATCCTATCAGCTTAGACGATTTTATCAAATTGAAGACGATTCTGTTGAATTGCAGATGATCCAGACTGCTTCAAGCTTCAGAAACTCCATCAGACTTCCGGATCAGGTAATCCTCATTGGCCTCCTACAAATTCTTTGTTTCTGTTTTCCTTTCTGTTTGCTATATGCATTTAAATTGCATTTTCATGTAGTTTAAGTTAGAATCATTCGGCCAAACCTAGGATGAATGTTTAAAAATAAAACGAACTCATCAAAACTCATTCCCAAAACCTAGGCGTGGAAACTGTCGTCAAATGTTTCCTGGTGAACCCACCATCCGTCGAAAATTCACCAAAATGCACCTCCCTTGAGAGGCGGGACCTTCACAAAGTCCTCTCGTCCGAGGTACCGCACCATCCTTTTCCCATCCTCCTTTCGGGCGCGGATCCAATAGCCTGAAGGTAGGGGTGCGAAAAATTTGGAGCGATACAACTTTATTCTATTTTTTTTAGCAATTCAGGTATGTTGTATATTATTCTAACACATTTTGATTGTTCATACAGAAATAAAGTGATTTGATTTAATTTTGAAAATTTTGGTCTTGACTAACGAAGTGTTGTTTCCATACAGTTATTTTCATTTGATTTTAATGAATACATCTCTTAGTTGATGCTAACTTGATTTTGTTTATACATTGTAGGTTGAATATTCAATAGATTTGGTTCTAAAATTACATTTTAAGTTTCACTAATGGCAACACTTGAGGAGCAAATGGTATCCTTGAGAGCTGAAATAGTGTTTCTAAGAGAGAGAATGGTATCTATGATGGAGGACCATTATAAGGGTTTGTCTATACACGTGATACCCTATCAAATTCCTACAATGTTATTGGATTTTTTACGGTGTTTTAATCAAGAGGTGCCACTAGGATACTTGCAAAAACTGCATGTCTACAAGAATACATTATGTCAATTCCAGGTGTTATGAGGAGTTAGCTTGTAGGTTATTTGCATACATTTTGGATGATAAACCATTCTTTTGGTGCAGCCAACTACCCATGGAGGTTAGGACTTCTTGGATACAACTAGAAGCAGCCTATCTTTACCATTTTGGTAATCAGGTTGACTTAGAAATCCTGAAAAATCGGTTTACCTCCATATGTAAGGAGCCTAATGAATCCTTGAGTCAATTCAATGGAAGATTTTGTGAGTTGCACTCCCAAATGTGGGAAAATTTTAACACATTAGAAGAGGAAGCCATGGAAGTATATCTAGGAGCCATACACCCCACACTTGCTTCACTCATTGAGGAAAAAATGAGTGGTTTGTCTCTAGAGAAAATCCATGAGATCTTAGAAGAGATAGAACGACAAGGTCTTGAAGAAGAAAAGGCACAACATGTTCACATAAGAGATTTTCCTTCTAAAGATATTGATGCCAACCTACACCAACCATAAAATATAGCACCCTCCACTCTAATGATATCTAAGGTAAATGATCAAGGGGATGAATTTGAATATCCAAATCTTACAACCACCTTAGATGTAGTCCAAGGGGAGGTGCAAAGTGCTAAACCAACATCCGCTAGTGAAGATTATGCAGAAGTGATCTCATTCATAGAGATACATGATTATTCGGATGAAGGGGTTCTAAATTCAACAATGTTTGATATATGTGATAGGATGGAACCCACCATAGAATTGAATGGAATGGTTGAGAGTGAAATCGGAAGAGAACCAATAAATGAATTTGAAGACATGATAGAGTTTCACCACTTGTTCTTGGAAGATACTATTGATGAGATGTGTAAAATTAAAGATCAAGAAATTCTTCACCCTCCAAATTATGATAAAATTGAATCATGGGTTACTAATTTGGATTATGATGGCCTTCCAAATTTGAATTCAAGAAATGACCCACTTTTGGAAATAATTGAACCATCTAAGGAAGGTGAAGATGAATTTGATGAGAAACACATTGATGAATTGGAAGATGTTGAAGAAGTAGTTGAACGCCACCACTTGATTTTGAAAGATGATTATTATGATGCTTGGAAGAAGTGGGAGGACTACACTCAATCCAAAACTACTAATGAAACTTGGGTGCCAATTGATATACGAGGACAACATAATCACCTACTCAAAGGAAGACTTTACAACTCCTGTACAATTTGAGGATGTTTTGGAAGAAAGTTTCAAATCTCATCAAATTTTGGAAGATTATAATGATCCTATTACCAAGGACAAAGAAGAAAGTGAATTGATGAATGAATCAAGAGATCATGTCACAAATGCCATGGAGTTTCATCCCACAAATTTGGAAGATAATTTTTACAATGGTTGGGGAAGATATGATAATGCATTTTTTTCTCACACCCCTATAGATGAAACTCATATTTCACTTGATATGCAAGATGTTGAAACTTCTCTCACATGAAGAGATACCATGGATAGTGAACAAAGAATTAGAACCAAATGACAAAGAGATTTATCAATTGGAAGCAACTCAAATAAGTGATCATCAAAACATATTACTTGGCATACACTTTGACCAAAAACATTTGAGGGTTGAAAAGGATGGGCATGTTTTCAATTGGGTGCCCAATTTTGGTATGTTTTATAAACAAGTAATCAATGAAGAGTATGAAGACCATGAGGTAAAAGAGGGAATTACAAATCCCCATCAAATTTTGGTAAATAAAAATGTTCAAAAGTTAGAATCTACCCTTTTGTGTTCAAGTCTCCAAGATTTGGGTGAGAATTTGCATGACCATATTTTGAATTTGAATGATGTTTATGGTGAAATGTCATTAAAGGTGAATGAAAAACAAGGTATGATTTCTAATCACACCTTTGACAACATTGTTTTAATGAATGATAAAGAAGTTGATGCATTTGAATTGTTAAATAAAATTCATCAACAATTACTAATTGAATCTAGGGTAAAAACTTTTAATGATCCTAATTTGGTAAATATCCTAGATGCTTGCAAATTGTTACACAAATTTGATTGGCCTACAAATTTGGAAAATGATTTGGCTTTAAAATTTTTAGAAATAGGTTTTTGCTTACAAAATTTCATTTTGAACAAAGAAAGCCTAGTTCTAAATCATGAATTGGATCATGAAAGAATTGAAAATCAATCATTGTCTAATCAATTTGAAAATTTGAATCTCACCTATGAGAGTACTAATGGAATTAAATCTAATTGGTGGGGTGAGAGAGGAAAGTTGAAGTGGGTTGCATTGTTTGGTCTAGTCTTGTTTTTGTTGGATTCCTACAACACTTGGCATGCATATCACATTATACTGTTGTTGAAATGTTCTAATCATGTGTGGGATCCAGGAAAGTGATAATCCAAGCTTTGCATCATCTTGTATTATATTGTACATTTGTATATAGATTTTGGTTTTTTGGGTTTTGGTTTGTGTTTTCAAGTTCATTTTTGAAGTTACTTTTGGGTTTGGTTTTAAGTTTTGTGTGTTAGTCCTCTGGACATGTTGGTTTGTCTATAAAAAAAAAAGAGAAAAAAGAAAAAATTGAGATGTCAACTTATGCCTAAAATCAGGAGAATATGAAACATTGGAATTGTGTTGTAGAAAGCTCCACAAGTAACACAAAAATTTAAATAATATTGTTTGAATCTTGTGATGCATGAAGTTTTCAGTTTTGCACATTATGGTAAAATAGATGATATATTCCAAAAGAAGCAGTGCATTCATATCTCATGTCATATTCCACATTGCATATAAATGTCATCTCAGTTACATTTTCATTCCATGGGAAATCATTGAGAAGGTGTCGAATCCTCTCAGGATTATTACATCACATATATTAAAAGGATCCTAAGGTTGGGAACTACTGCCCAAACTATCTTGAACCAAGCACATTCCATGCACATTAAAAATAATCTTGAGCAAAATGGTCAAAACCATACTTGGATGAAAAGGTGAGGTGAAAATAATATTTCATGTCTGTCCTATCATGCAACATAATCCTTGAAACAATGGTTTTTACCACTCCCATAAAAGCTTAAAGCCTAAAACTAGAGTAGTAAGGATAGGGTTAAATCCTCATCGAACTTAGGTTGAGGATCCAACTCCCCAAAGTTCTGATTTGACCTACATGGAGTAGTAAGGATAGGACATAATTCTCATCTCGCTTAGGTTGAGAATCCGATTCCCCAAAGCTTCCATTTTTCTCACTTCATCATAAAGCTTTGATTAGAAGGATAGTACTACATGTCCTCTGCAAAGGATGAGTAGTCATCCCAAAGGTCCAAGTAATAAAATTAACTAATATTTCCCATTTTGTCTTAATATTGGATTGGAAGGATCGTACTACATGTCCTCTGCAAAGGATGGGTAGTCATCCCCAAGATCCAAGAAGTAAAAATATTTTCCATTTCATCTTAATGTTGGACTGGAGGGATCGTACTACATGTCCCTGGCAAGGATGGGTAGTCATCCCAAACGTCCAATAAATAAAATAAAATAAAAAGAGAGAGAATGAATGAAGTCAAGTCATGGATTATGGGGTTAAGTATGCTCATGTGTGGCAACATGTCTTATCTAAAAGCAAGGCCACTGATTGCTCATATGGACAGGCTAGCTTGATAGTTTCATCCATAACAGGTTAAATCATTTTGTTCAAGATGAGGTAATGAACTCCAAATCAAAATAGTAAGGATAGGGTTAAATTCTCATCTCGCTTAGGTTTGGAATCCTATTCCCTAAAGTTCTGATTTCACTTACACTTGCACATGGGTTCAAGATGGTAGTGACACATAACCAACTTTGGGGTATAGTAAATTAATTCAGTTTGGTCCTAAGAGGTTTTGACAGTTTTAATATGTTTGTTCATGATATTAGAAGGTTTGAGCCTTTGCAAAGCAGGTTGTTATATCTTTAGCACCTTCATCATACATCAAATCCTACACAAATCATTCATAGCCTTGCATACAAATCATAAGTAAAACTTGACAATGGAATGTTGATCAAGTTCAAGCGATAGAAAATGAAAACACATTGCACACATCGAGCTGATACTTAATGATTCTAATGTCTCATGTATTTATGATCTATCTGTATTTATTTATCTTTTATGTGCTGACGCCTGTATCTAAGCTTGTATATTTCAGGTTGGGTTCTCACCAAAATGCTCAGGAGCATTTGATAGTAGAGTCACCATTTGTTGTGGCTGATCCACAACACACCCCAAAATTGGGGACCCACATTTTTTGCATGCTTTCAAGGAATACCATAGTGGCCCAGATGCTAAAAATATCAAGAAAAAAAAGCAAAATATCACAAAATAAAAAAGTGTCACGATATCGTGACATGTCGCTCCATCGCGACAAGAAAAAGAAAAGTGTCGCGATATCGCGACATGTTGCTCCATCGCGGACAGAAAAGAAAATTTGTCACGATTTCACGACATATTGCTTCGTCGCGACCAGAAAAGAAAAGTTGTCACGATTTCACGACGTGTTGTTTTGTCGTTGCTAAGAAAAAGAAAGTGTCGCAATATCACGATAGGTCATGTTTTCGCAGCTCAGATAAGCGAAGTGCAGTGGAATAGAAAAGTGTCACGATTTCACGACATGTCATGTTTTCATGACCAAGAGTGAAAAAATGCAGAAAAATGGAAAATTGTCATGATTTCGTGACATGTCGCATTTTCACGGTTAAGAGCAACAGAATGCATCATGAAGAAAGAATGTCGCGATATCACGACATGTCATGAAATTGCGATCGAAGGTAGCAAGAGAAGATTCAATGCAAAATTTGTCACGATATCGTGACATGTCGCCATTTCATGACCTAAAGACAAGATGAATGGCAAAGGAGAAAAAAACGTCGCGATATCATGACATATCACGTTTTCGCGACCTGGAGCAGCTAAAGTGAACAGAATGAAAAAGTGTTGTGATTTCGCGACAGAAAGCAGTGAGACAACCCAAAATGAAAAAGTGTTGCAATTTCACGATAGAAAGCAGCCAAAGTGGTATGAAGAGAAAAGTGTCACGATTTCATGACAACAAATAGCAAGGTGGTGCTGAAGAGAAAAATGTCGTGATTTCACAACAAAAAACAGCAAGGTTGTGCCGAAGAGAAAAGTGTCGCGATTTCACGATAGAAAGCAACCAAAGTGGTACGAAGAGAAAAGTGTCACGATTTTGTGACAAAAAATAGCAAGGTGGTGTCGAAGAGAAAAATGTCACGATTTCACGACAGAAAACAACAAGGTTGTGTCGAAGAGAAAAGTGTCACGATTTCGTGATAGAAAGCAGCCAAGTGGTACGAAACGAAAATTGTTGCGATTTTGTGACATGTCGCCATTTCACAACCTGAAGACGAGATGAAGGGCGAAGATGAAAAGTGTCACGATTTCACGACAGAAAGCAGCCAAAGTGTACGAAATGAAAAGTTGTCGTAATTTCGTGACAGAAAGCAGTGAGATGATGTCGAATGAAAAAGTGTCACGATTTCGTGACAGAAAGTAGTGAGATGATGTCGAATGAAAAAGTGTCACGATTTCGTGACAGGTGCAGCAAAACACAGCAAAATAGAAAAACATCGTTATTTCACGATAAGTTGTAGTGAGACAGCCCGAAACAAAAAAACGTCACGATTTCATGATAGGTTGCATCTACGCAGCCCGTTGATAGAAAATGTTGCGATTTCGTGACATGTCTTATTTTTGCTGTGCATGAAGGCAAGCAAGGTTGTGGGCAGGAAAATGTCACGATTTCGCAACATGTCTTATTTTCTTCATGCATGAAGGTAGACAAGGTTGTGGGCATAAAAATGTCATGATTTCGTGACATGTCTCATTTTCGTGACGCATGAAGGCGGACAAGGCTGTTGACAAGAAAATGTCGCGATATCGCGACACATCTCATTTTCATGATGAAAAAAGAAAAGCAAAGCTACATACGTAAAAACGTCGTGATATTGCGACATGTTATTTTTGGTCATGATTTACACGGGGCCATTACAGAACATGCAGAAAAGCGTGGAACACGTGGCATGAAGATGTCGGGACTAGCAGTTACATTTCACGGAGAAGATCAAACATTCGACATCCGAGCAGAAAGTAAAAGATGACGAAGAGGCGGGAAGATGAAACGAAGTGATCTAGGAGATGAAGCGAAGCGTCACAGGGCAAAACAGAGAGCATTACTAGAAAGCATAAAAGTAGAAGCACAAATTGGTATAAAGGTCGAAAACCACTACAAGTAGAGTTGCAGAGCCAGAGTTGAGAAGGCCATTCTGGGCCTGTTTGAGCTGTTTCTCTTCCACAGACTGGTTTGGAAAAACCAGAGATTTTGCTATTGTAACATGATATATTTTTAATGCAGAAGTGTTCAAAAATTTGCATCTTGTGGGCAAGAAAGAAGGAGATCTTCTATGCATGCTATGGATTTAATGTTTATTCTTTCATTTTTTTTAGATTTTGGATTTATAGATAATGTAGATGCCACTTCGTGGGTTACATTAGGTGAATATTTGAAATCTGAACTTTATTTCATATCCTAGGAACCAGCACTTAGTCTATGGGGATTGTGCATGTTTTGTAGGTCCAATAGGTTAGGTTGCATACATGGAAACCTCACATCTTCGGTTTTTCCAGAACATGATAACATCAAACTGAATGCAATTTCAATTTCATTTTTCTTTTTGCATTTTATTTTCTTTTTTCTGCACTTTATTTTTTAGGAGTTCTAATTTTACTAAAATAAAATAAAAATTAAAAAACTTCAAAATCCAAAAATAGTTCCACCATTTATGGCATTTCATCAATTTCCACTTTGAAGTTGCAGCATGGTCATATAGGGAGCAAATCACATTTGCTTTATTTGGGTTCAACGAACAATCATTAAAGTCTCACAATAAAATAAACCAACATTGCCCCTTGTTTTCAGTTACTTGCAACCACTAAGGTGTTCCAAGCATTTTAATTGAATATCTTTATTTGAGATTATTAATACACAGATGTAAAATGCTAACATAGCGGAGACCTTGGAGAAGTTACTTGTTTAATTTCTTTGCAAGCAGAGGATTTAGAACCCAAATCTTATCGAAGAGTGTGTTTTCACAACTAGGTGAAAATACCACTCAATAGGTACCTTGACCTTGTGAGAGATGAAGGATACGAGTGCATGTAAGGTTCACAGATGGGACGAAATGGATCGAGGAAGAAGAGGAAGAAGGGATTCTCGAAAATGAGTAAAAGAACCCAGAAGAACAAGGAATAATGTATCCATAGTTGGAGTATATATAATTACCCCAAAAAATAGAAGATCTATGAATAATGTGACCAACAGTTCGATACGTAAACAAGATAGACACGTTCAACATGGAAGTCCTAGAAAGGAACATAAGTGATGATATGGAGTAAGAGCCCAACAGGCTCACTCTGTTAGCTTAGATTGGGTTATTGCAATAGAGGATGTGACACCAGATCCAACAATTACAAGAGGAGTATGAAACATCGTAGGATCACACTCAAGACTCTATGAACTATCCAAGACTTGGATAAGATGATGCAAAGGATGGATGAGCAAAGGATAGTTAGGTTACAAGAATTAGAAGTTAGAGGAAAAGAACATAAGGTGACACTACAAGTAAGTGGTACACATCATGAGGGTGCAAGTACTAGTAGGGGAGAAAGCTCACAAACAACACCTCATGGTATGCTCAATGACACTTTAATGGCAGAAGAAGATGTGAAGATAGCTTGGTGAGACATTGAAGAAGACATTACATCACCCAAAAAAGGTAATATACATGAGGATTCAAATGAATCCAGTGATTAAGAGTTACCTTGGTTAGTAAGAGATGAGAGTTTTGATAGTGGTGATGATGACTTCTTAGGGAAACCATAGGTACCTCATGCTCATCCTTACCCTAAGACCTACGCAATAGCCTATTGATAGTTGATGCAACAAAGGAGAGAAGTATAGAGACTTGAAATATTAATGAACTTACCATAAAATTGGTCGAAACAAAGGGATGATGACCGTAATGATTCTAGTTCTAAGTTTAATTTTTGGAATAATATAGGGAAAATATGACAACCGTGTCTCCACAACGATGTTGGCAGGAAAGGTGATGGACACATCGACTATTATGTGTAGATCATCGAATGTAAGAACTCCAAAAATTATCATCCATAACGTAAAGAAATGAAGGTCATTTGGCCAACATAGAATTGGTGGATATAACACTTGGAAGGAACCAACAAGAATCCCCAAGACAACAGTGAGGTTGTAGAGGAGGAGTATTCCCACTAAATACTGGAAGATATAGAGGTGATATTCCACCTAGATGAGCTAGAGGACAAGGGAGGATTCATCCCCCTACTCCTAGATTGTTGAGATATACACCATTGGCCTATCTAAATTGGACTAGAAACCTGTAAGATATCCCCTGGTTGAGAGGGTATGTACCAAAACTTAGAGGAATACAACTATAGGGATGACCTCCATTGATTTGACAAGGACAAAGAAGAATTAGAGCTGGAAGAGGATTGCTCTAGGAAAGAGAAGTACCACTTAATGTTCAAAGAGGTCCTCTATTGATAGGACTAGGTCGTAGAACACCTATGCAAGGAAGAGGACTTGCCGATAGGGGAAGAGTATGCTTCATCGATGAAATGAGTCAAGGATGAAAAATAATTGTTCACCAGTCTTAGAATTCTATTTTATATGAGGAGATAGTAAGAGGAGTCATTCAAATGATAGTAGACCAGTATGAGCACCCCTACCTCATGATCAATCACCAGAATTATGGGATGAAGTATTGTCAATAGAAAGTCTTGCAATTTGTGATTATATGATTCTAAATTGTACACATGGCAATCAAAGGAGAGTAAATGATACAACCCTACAAAGAGAAATGGAGAAAAAAAATGGTCGGTTGGCACCTAATGATATGATTACGCACGATGTAGAAGTGGGATATCCAACTGATGAGTCAATAAAAGGGATCGTACAAGTGAATGTCACTATACAATTTCTACGATGGTAAGTTGTTAGAATATATGTATATATATATATAGAGAGAGAGAGATATCTTAATTGTGAAAATTATTCGAGACGCAATTAAGACAAAATGTGGTTGAAAACCAGAAATGGCGGCCCCTTCTAAGAAAAAAACAGTGAAATATAGAAAAATATCTTAATTGTGAAAATCCTTCGGGACTTAATTAAGAGGAAGGGTGGTTGAAAACAAGAAATTGTGACCCAATATAAAAAATAAAATAAAAATAAAAATAAAAGAAAAATAAAAAGAAAATAAAATAAAAGAAAGACAAAGAAAAGGACAAAAATAAGAAAACAACAAAATCACATGCACAAGGGTGATGAGTTGTCAATCATCCATACAAGGGGACAAAACCACATGCAAAGGAGGCTAAGGTGGTAATATTTCATGCATCAATATGTTAGGGTTTCAAAATTATATAAAGCGAGGCACCCCGTTTGCAAATCGTACACATGCAACATTGAAATTCAAAGAATTCGAAGACAAAAAGGGTGTAATCGATGAAATTTTTTCACATGTATGTTTTAAATTCACCACTTTTATGCAATTTTCATGACCCATTCTAAATCTATACCACGGGATTTTTTTTTGTTTTTGAAAAAGCAAACCAGATTGGGAAAAAGTAGGGTTTTTACTCCAAAAAAGTGATTTTTCAAAAATCATGTTGTAGGTGGAGAAAATATACCATAAAAACAAGGGGTTTTAGGAGGAAGACACCCTAGGAAACCCTTACTACATAAAAATGAGGGCTAGGGTTTTATTTTTCCATAAATAAAAAAGTGTGTGAACAAGGTTTCCACTCGGTGATGGCAAAAGCATGAGCTCCCAATGAGAGTTTCGAGCTCATTCTAATATCATTACAACAAATAGGGTAGAAATATCACAAGGACCACTACACAAGAGATAATCATGACCCAAGATATCTCCCTCATTTTACCCTATTCAAGACCAAGGATGTCAATTTCAATCACACGTGAGGCGTGGTAATTATACTTGGAGAGGCAAAGGGCACAGGCCATGGAGGGGTCATAGATATTGGTATGGTGGTAGAGGAGGTACACCATAATATATAAGGGAGGATATGGAGCCATATAGGGAACATATAAGGGAAATTCATAGTGAAGATCATGAAGAGAAGACTCCAAAGGAGTAGGAAGAACCGCCCAGTGAAACAGAGGAGGAGCAAGTTGATATCAATGATATCACTTTTGGGAAGCCAACAACAGAATTTTGTAGGATATGGTGGGAAAATAATGATGCTAATAATCCATTGAATCTTGCACTAAGGAAGTTCAGAGTAAGTACCATCACTCAAATCCCATTGTAAGATAAAGTATTCTTCAAAGAGTACTTGCTACAAATTCTTCTGTCCTACAAACCTGCTATGAGTCATACTGTTGTGAGAGTGGGTAATAGGTACGCCAAGGTGGAGTTCTTGATGGAGGTGTTTCAAAGAAAATTTGTATTGCCCAAGGATGAAGCTCAAATTTTTAAGAATATTGTAGATCCGATAGAGGCTCACAGGTTGATTACAACACTCTGAAGTTACATGTGGCATCCAAGATTTTTGGTTCTAGAACCTGTGGAATTAAACATAGCCAGTTGAAGACTAATGAATTGGCATGCACAATGAATATCATCATGGCCCATCTGCATAGAGAATTGTGAGCTTTGGAAATTCCAGTCTGGATGGCATAGTATGTGGAAGATGTCTACAATGGCGTGAAATATTTTACTCAATATTAATACAGACTAGCCTGCTTGGGAAGAGCACTCTAGTTTCCATATCAAATTTTTTGAATACATTCCACTAGAATCCTATCATCATTAGGCATCCAAGGGCCATTTTTTAGCCCTATTTTTCATAGAAATGGGATCTACCCATTATGTTGTAGATTTTCTACTGCCAGATCCCAGCTAAGGGGGAGGACCAGTAGAATTATCATTTTCTAATATAGGGTAGGCAACGAGTACAAGTTCACAATCGTAGACACATTCTAATGATAAGAAATATGGATTGCCCAATGATATTAGCTAGTATGTTTATAAAGGATGCCTTGACATGGCGTTTTCCCATTCAATACATGTAGGAGAGTGGTTTCCAAAAAAATATTAAATGGATATTGACTTTACCCAATTCAAACGCAAGGCTATAAATTATCTATGTGTTCCATCTCATGAAAAATACACAAAAGAGGACTTCTTTCTATCATGATAATTATTCCCACACATCATTATTGACTTATCTCCATAATTAAAAATGATGTTTGGTGTTTTAGGATGGAGGCACTTCATATTGATACAAGTATGTGCTTAGTACAGGAATTTAATGAGGGCAATGCACTATAGCTAGTCCAAATATTTATTTGGGGGATTATACACTCTAGTTAAAGCAAGCACAGATAAAGTAATTTTTTAAAAAACTCAAAAGTTAGTGATTTAAAGGATACTCGTTGACAAATTGGGATAGAGATAGCTATTTATGATGTATAAACTACTTGACTTTTAGGTCACTATTAAAATTTTGAAGAAATGCCAAAGAGGCATTTGATGTAATTTCATATCTACTTAATATAAAATGACTTCTTTTTCAAGGTAATATATATATATATATATACAAGATGGGGAGATCAACCACCACATATACCTTATTTTAATGTTAAACAAATTTATTTTTTTTCATATTTTTTGGCTTGAGAGTAAAATATCAGTGGCTTGTTATAATTGCTTATAGATTTGTACTTTCTTGTCAACACCAATAACAATTTTTACTATACCAACTAGCAAAATAAAATTTTCACGTTATTGCATAAAACAAAAAAAAACCATATGCTTCGCTCAACGTAAAGGAAAGAATATCAAGAAAATTTAATATAAATTTGTCCAACTTCTTTAAATTACATTTAAAAAAATTATATGAAGAAGGTGTAGTTCTTTGAGCCTTTTTCAAGCATTCTAATGTAAAATCGATTATGAAATATGTATCGAAATCTATATTACCTATGAGTTAAAAGGTTGATGATTGAATTTTTTCAACCAAAACAACACAAGCACTTATCAAAAACGTTTATCTTTCATGGTACAAAGCAAATAACTTATAGTGAACAATGGTGGGATTGGACCATAGCCTATTTACGTACATTCACTATGCAAATTATGATTTTTGAGATGAGGATATCCATAGAAAAGTGGAACTTGAAACCAACTTGATAAAACAATTTAAAAGGGTGAAATAAATAAATAAATTCTTCAACAATTTTATGATGCTAAAATATATTAATGTTTTTACCATGTTCTATAAAATGATAACCCTACAACAGAAGACTAAGTATAGACTATATCTCTGTGTACATTAAAAGTACAAAGACAAATGTATCTCTCACCTAAAAAAACAAAAACATGTAAGGATATAGGTTCTTTTTTATTAGAACTCAATGGTTCAATGATTTGTATTATACAATCATAGGTATTTAAGTATATAGAATGCTTATTTCAAGGATAAGAAACTCTCAAGTAAATTTACAATTACCTATGTCCTATACTACATGCATATGCCTAGTGAGGGGTAGTGTTATTACTTGCCACTTTACATAGGCTATGATGTAGTAAATTCTAACATTCCCCCCTATTACATAAAAAGCTCTATTTTTAACATATGATCAATATAATTTTTAGGATGATTTTGGAATTCGAGAGATAAATTTCCTCCCTTAATATAGACCTTCTACTTTGATACTTAGGAGTATCGATTCCAGTAATCATGCACTCAAAAAATACATTTTTATTACAAATACTCATTCAATACTTATAGAAATCAATTCAGGAATTATGTTTTTCCTTCAATGTTTTCAAGTGAAGTATGTGCTACCATGCATCGAGTGTTAACCATTGAATTTATTGGTCGTCAATTTTTTTCTTGCAAGTGATGGAAAAAATGTGGTGTAAGACTTCTTCTACTGCTTTATCTTTCTTTGCATTTCATTTCTTTCATTGTGATTAAATCTTGGATTCCTTGCAAGTTATCCTTTTATCATAAGTTTTATGATATGATAAATGGGATGTATACTTTAAATGCAATTTTACATGCTTATTTTAGTCCTTTGAATGATGCCAAAGTTGCCATAATTTTTCCTTGAAAAATAATGTAGCAGCATACCAAGTGCTCTATAGTCTTTAAATTTGAATCATTTGGGTCTAATAGGGATTGATGTTATATAACAATTTTTTCTTTATCTTGTTCTATGTTATCAATTTTGATGATATCACAATGCATTTTATTTTTTAGTATCTTAATTTCTTGTAGTGTTGGTATACTCCTTGACAAGAGTCTTATGGGGTCTTGGGCCTTGATAATTATGTATATATCTCTTGTTTGAGTTGCATAAATAGATAACCTTCTTTCAACAAGATCTAGTTTTCAAGCTATCCTATGTTTCTTCAAAGCTTTCTTCACAATAGGTCGTTCATATTATAAATGTTATTCTCTATACTTGAAAAAATGAGTAGAAATAGAATTAACTTTGAACATATCATCTCTATTTTATAATGTAATAAATTTCTTGGCCTTAGAGGTATCTCATGGCTTACACTTGTAATGGTTGTCTTTATACCTATTCAATATTGCATCTGGTTGGTTCCTTGGATTGACGTGATCAATTGATGCAAATTTTCTTATATAATTATTTGGATGATTTGAATGGATCTAGATTTCTTGTAGACGGTGGAGAAACCTCTAAGGTGGTTTTGTGTTCTACACTCCAATTGGCAGGAGTTTGGGTGGGCTTTTAAATTTCAAATTCAAATTTGAAACATGTTGACTTGGTATTTTGATTTGAATTCTTATGCCTTTAAATGTTGACTTTATTTCTCTAACCTTTTCGGCTTAGTATTTTTCTTGGAGAGCTTGCACCTTTAATGCTATTATTTTTCTTTGTCCCCCTTATTTTATTTTCTCTTTTCCATTGTGGTTGATCTCATTTAAGCTCCCTACGATTGTTGTTTGTTAGGTGGAAATCCTATGCTTTGTTTCCCTTGATCAGGCTCTTTTTGGCTCCTTTTTGTAAAATTTTTGGCATTGCTTTCAAAATCCTTTTTCTATCTAATCAAAAACAAATTCTCAACATGTCATATGTTTGTATGCTTTGGATTCATACAAAGGATTATTTTATTTTCTTATTTGTGCTTATGTAACAAACACACGTTCTTCTTGATCTTTTTTGTCTTCTTCAACTTGATTTTCTTTGGCTACATTTTTTTTCTATGCCTTTCTCCAATTTTGATTTTTCTTGTCTGAAGATGACCTATCTATTTTTGGTTCATATCTCATGAGGGTGATCCATTTAATATATTATCCCAACATTCCTTCATGGTGTGTTCATTTATGCCTTAATTTTCACACATCCTTTGTGTGTGGAAAGTATTTATTTGATAATCATTTATTTGATTTTGATAGCTTTAAAATTGTTTCTCTATTGGAAGCGTTATGGAGGTCCCATGTCTCTTTTGAATGGTTGCTTCCTCATTTGATTTATAATTAGTAATTCCTCTTCTTTAGTTTTTGTATGTGAGGCCTCTACTTTTTGAAGTAGGTTCCTAAATTTTCAAAGCTTCATGTTTGCTCGATAATATTTAATGTTGTCATGAAAAATTATACTTTGATGAGAGAGATCTCAAAATAATTGGAACTAATGTTTCATCAAATACCTTTTATCCTACTGCTTGCAATTATGCTCATAGCTCTGTAATTCTCCTCATGAATGATTCCAATTTATCTTCACCTTTCATCTTTAAACAATGGAATCGACATTGAAGTAATAAAATTTGATTTTGATTCTTTGCTTAAAAAAAAATTAGCTTCTCTCCTGTATTTGTGGTCATGGTTGAATACCAAATGTATGCTTGCACTTCATTTACTACTTCAAACATGATGATTGATCATGCATCTATGTATGCCTTGTCAAACTTTATTTGGTGTTGATTTACTTCTTTAGATGAGTATTGGTCGTATGTACTACTTAGCATACTTCCTCAAACTAAAGTTATATTATTAGTTTGTTCTTGCAAGTAGCATAACTATTCCCCTTAGTAGTTGGGAATAGAGAAACAATAATTTTGGTGCTCCACTAGCCATAGTAATCTTTCACAAAATTTGAATATTATTCTTTTACTGAATTTACCTCAAAAATGCTTTCTTACAAGTATATATAAGTCTATACTCGTGATTCAAATTATACCTCGAATTTAAAAAATAGTGTCTCATCGAACAAAAAATAATAGCTAGAGGGAATTTTTATTCCTCTAAGAAATATTATATGAAATATTTCAATAAAAAAATTCTATCAAAAATATGATTCTTTCCTTTTATCATATTATTAAAGAAAATAATAGACTTTATTTATTTCAATGTTGTATTTGCCACCAAGGTGAGATATATTTTGTGTCCTTCTAGACTTCACACATCCATGTTTTCATGCAAAACAAATATTTTAGTTATTCTTTATACCATGTTGCTCAAGTAATACTTTGAGCATTTGATATTATGTTCGAAGAGAAGATACATTTGAATTTTGACACACCTTTTCTTGGTAAGCATAGATTTTGAATTCCCACTCACTTGCCTTTTAATTTTAGTTCCCTTTTTGTTGGATTTCATTCATCTCTCAAGCATTATACTTCTAGATATTTTATTGTTCAGAAAATGAATGACTTCTTTATAATCATATTTGAAAATAGAATTGAGCATTCAGATCGTGCTTATGGGAGTGCATTTAAAAACTTTGTATGTCCCTAGGTTTGGAGAGTATCTCTAGAAACTTTTTACTCCTTTGTGGGTCTTTTCTTTGCTCTCTACGTCTTTGTGGGTTGGCTCTTTCTTGAGCACCTTACTATCATTATTTATTTTACCTAGTTATAGGTCCTATGGAAATTTTCACATTTTCTATTTGCACTTTATGGGGATGAGTGGCACCAAACTCAAAATCCTATTATTTAATGCTCTCATAAAATAATAAAGTCATGCTACAATAAATGTATGCTAGAAAATATTTAGGTTGCAATAGGTTGTAGACTAGATATTTGTTCTTTTACTGCTTGTTTGAAGGCTGAGGTTTTTGCTTGTCAAGATTTCTTTCTTCTTGTCATTGTTCTAAATATGATTCTAGTTTCACACTTTGGATGTTTTGATAACACAAGATTTTTATATTTGCATGTACCTTCTATTCATTGTTCAACAAATGAATGACTTTTTTATGGTCATCTTTGAAAACGAAATTGAGCATTCAGATCATGCTTATGGGAGTGCATTTAAAAACTTTGTATGTGCCTAGGTATGGAGAGTGTCTCTAGACACTTTTTGCTCCTTTGTGGGTCTTTTCTTTGCTTTCTACTTCTTTGTGGGTTGGCTCTTTCTTGACACCTTACTATCATTATTTATTTTACCTAGTTATAGGTCCTGTGGAAATTTTCACATTTTATATTTTCACTTTATGGGGATGAGTGACACCAAACTCAAAATCCTATTATTTAATGCTCTCATTAAATAATCAATTCATGCTACAATAAATGTATGCTATGAAATGTTTAGGTTGTGATAGGTTGCAGACTAGATATTTGTTCTTTTACTGCTTGTTCGAAGGCTGACATTTTCGCTTGTCAAGATTTCTTTCTTCTTGTCATTCTTCTAAATATGTTTCTAGTTTCACACTTTGGATGTTTTGATAACACAAGCTTTTTATATTTGCATGTGCCTTCTTATTTGGTTTAAGCTTGTGCGCTCCATAGAGTTCTTGTGAACGTTGTCGCCATTTTAAAGCAAGGTCCTTCTTTGATGAATATTCTTCACCCAGCTTCACAACGATATTTGGCATTATGTGCCTTGCTTCAACATATAGGATTTTTAAAGATTCTGATTATATTTCATGAGTGACATATTATTTTCATGTACCTTATCATTTTTGAAGATTTTGAAGTGTATTGATTGCTTCTCTATGAGAGTATTCTTTTGTTTTTTATTCTTCTTCTCTTTTATAGATGTTCTAAATTTTCCCTTATTCTTTGAAAGCTTTTATTGCTCTTTGATTTTTAGACATGTATTTCTTGTACAAAATTCACTGACTATGCTAATTTTGATGGTTTGAAAAAGGCTTGGGCCTTTGTCAAACATGCATGAACCATATTTCTTTTATTCCTTTAGAACGTAGTAACTTTTTTCTTTGGACTATGCTTAAACCCTTTGAAGGGTAGTTATGTTGTGATTTTACAATGCTTTAAGAAGCTTAAATGACTTCTTTATATTTTTGTAAATTATAAGGACCTTCTATAGCTTTCTTAATGCTTTTTGAAATGGTAATTGATTCTTTAAGGAAAACTTATGACCCCTTTTTCTGTTGCTGAATTTGACTTGCTTGTCACTTGTAGAATATGACCTTATTGGTCTTAGAAGAAATTGAAACCTTTTTTTGATGCTTGAAGGCTTTGCTAATAATACTATTGAAACTTTTTTTCTCAAAAATGAAACTTCTTTTCTCAACAAAGTGCTCTTTTTTAGGCTTCTCTATGTCGAAGTTAGAGGAGGATCAAAAGAAAAAAATTTCTTCCTTTTACCTGCTCTAATACCATATGTTAAAACTCAACGCGTAGATGATTTGCATTATATAACGATAGATATTTAAGTACATAGAATGCCTATTTCAAACATAACAAACTCTCAACTAAACTTGCAACTACCACATACTTTGTGAGGGGTAATTATACCACTTACCACTTCACATTGACTATAATATAATAACTCCTAACAATTTTATTATAAAAATATTTCATATACTACATACATATACTTTGTGAGGAATAATTATACATATAAAAATCTCTCATATACTACATACATATACTTTGTGAGGAATAATTATACCACATAGACTATAATGTAATAACTCCTAACAATTTTATTATAAAAACCTCCATGGGAAAAGGTTAAGGAGAAGAATGCATTCTCAATTATGTGCAGATGACGATGGAGATGATGGATGAGCATGACCGACCATCACACTGCTCCAGTAATCCTTTTCCTCATCGAGGCTTACTTCTGTCCAAGGCCAAGCGGACTCTTGTTGAGTCAATTCTGTGATCATGCAGCCACTGTTACTAATGTTGGGAAGAATGTTATTAGTAATAGTATTGTTATCAGGGAAATCAAGGAGAAGGTCTGACAAGTCCATGTCATGCCCATGTCCACCAGGACCGTGGCCTAATTCGTCAGACCTGGACGAGTCCTCACTGGCGGGCTTCTTGTTTTCTTTCTGGCCCCTCCTCATATCAGCAGAACAGGCACCCCCATTACAATCATCTGATACGGCAGAATTATGGCAATGAGGGCTGTTGTGTTTGTCGTCCTTTTGATTTAACCCATTCTGATCGGTCAGTGGCAGATCACAGTTAAGCCGAACATTACAAACATTGCAAAATGAAGAAAATGGGCTCATGGATAACTGAGGGCTTGTATCAGTCCTGGAGAAGGCCTGATCGTGATCTCCTCCTCCGTCAGGATTCGGATCAAGCATTTGGGATTTATCGTTCTTGGTGTTATCATTAATTATGATCTCCTTCCTGAAGGCCTTGCCTGCATCTGAGTTCCATAGCTTTAAGAAAAAGTCAGAGGGTTCCTTGGCTTCTGTATTATCATTAGAAGAGGAAGACGATGACAAGATCGAATCCTGTGAAAGACGAGCTTCAGCTTCCAACCTAGCAATTTCCCACTGTGCCATGTGCCTCATGGTGACCTGAGATCTTTGACGGCCATTGGCACCGTTGACTTCCGATCTGGGGGCGTGGGTTGAGGGGTCGAGTCCCATCCGTAGCAGCTTTTTCTTTAGATTTGTGTTCCAGAAATTCTTGATCTCGTTGTCCGTTCTCCCCGGCAGCTGTGAGGCTATGGTGGACCATCTGTACAAATATAGAAAAAAGAATAAGCGTAAGAGCGTATTATGAGGGAACCAGAACCTGGACATATCGAAATTGCATAAACTTGTAGAATTGGACCGTACCTATTCCCTAGGATTGCATGCAGCTGAATAATACTCCGTTCTTCTTCGGGTGCAAATGGACCTCGCTTTATATCAGGTCTCAAATAATTCGTCCAGCGCAGGCGGCAACTCTTCCCGCAACGAAGAAGCCCTGCGGGTATATGCATTCTTTTACATGTACTTGCAACACATTTACATAAATTCGCAAGCCACATACACGGGCAAAGTCTAATACATACGACTCATGCTTTAAGTGACTGTATATGCATATAAACTATGGCAAACATGAAAACAAATTTCATACAGCAACTATCATCTAAATTAACAAAGTAGATGCACTTTGATAATTTCTACTCCCTTTAAGAACGAAACATCATCTCCTATTCATACAATAATTTTGCATGCTTCTTTAAAATAATAAAAGAACGTCAGAAAACATCTCATATTCGTCCAAATAATTTTTGTTTAATACTCATGAAATGTAGAAAGGGAGTTACTCAATATAAATACAGACCAGCCTGCTTGGGAAGAGCACGCCAGCTTCCATGTCCATTTTTCTGAATATATTCCACAAGAATCTTATCCTCATCGGGCGTCCAGGGGCCCTTTTTCAGCCCTGTTTTTTCATAGCAAGGGGATCTACCCATTATGTTGCAGGTTTGCTGCTGCCAGCTGCCAGCTAAGCAGGAGGACCAGTAGAATTATTCCTGTCTAAGACAGAGAAGGGTAGAGGCAGCAAGTGCAAGTTCACAATCGTAGACACATTCCAATGATTAGAAATATGGTTTGCCTCTGTTCTTCTCTTGTGGTCCCGACAATATTGGCTGGCACATATTTAAAGGATGCCTTGACATGGTGTTTTCCCCTTCAATACATTTAGGAGAGTGGTCGGCGAAAAATATAAAGGGTGCCTTGACATGGCGTTTTCCCATTCAATATATGTAGGAAAGCGGTCGGCGAAAAATATTAATTGGATATTGGCTTTACCCAATTCAAACGCAAGGCTATAAACTGTCTATTGACTTTACCCATCTGATGAAAAATGTACAGAAGGTGACTTCTTATTGTCACGATAATAATTCCCACACGTCATTCCTGACTTATTTCTATACTAGCTACATATAGTGGCATTTCTCCACTTATCTTATTTAGCCATGAACTATGAAGCCAAACTAGGGCAGGTCTTGGTTTTGAATTCTGTTAGTTGTAAAACTGCAGTCACCTGCGAAAATTGACAGTTTGTTGTAGGGAAAGAACTTTTGTGACTGCTGAACTTTTATCTACGCCGGTAAATGCGTTCAAAACTTTGAAAAACGTTGATTTTGAAATGCCCTTGATGTGCCTATATAAGTCAAAATGGTGCTTTACACTAAAATATTACGAAGCACTTCAGAAATTGATTGCGATATACTGCAGCGCCTTTCCAAATTAAATGTGTTAATTTACCGGTCGGCATCGTTCTTTGGGTTGAAGTCCTATTTTGAAATCCTGTTCACGTCATTTGTGCATACTTACGCCATACAAAGCTTTCGCGGGCATCTCGTATTCGTAAAACATACTTACGTTCTTGGATTTAATTCCCTTTGAGAATCAAAGATTCAATCCGCAAAAAAAAAACATTTTCACGTACAGCCTGACATCTGATTTTATTGCCTTCAGAATTAAGATTCAATCCTTAAAACATTTTAAGTACAGCCTAATTTAAATCTCCCGGAAAGGAGCATAATTAAATAAATCTATTATATTGAAACTGCCAACGACAATTAACATCTGTTATTTGTGTCATGTAGTTATTCGTTTGAAAGAAAGGCTTGCATGGAAAGAGTTTAAACATGTACCAGTGTTCAATTTACATCTAAATTATTGCTTAGTGTTAGTTTGGTTGAGCACTTATGGAGAAGAGACTCAGGTTCAAGCTTTGTGGGAAGCATGTTGTAAATGTAGTAGTCACATCTGAATCCTCAATCTGCATACCAGATCCAGATTGACTACCATATTGATGATGATGGTACAATCCCGAGCACTTGGTGGAATCTCAAGCACCCAATGATCCATTTCACATCGAGCTATAAAAGAACGAGGTAGAATAGGTTAAATGGATGCAGTCCCTATGATTTGAACCTTGTGCTTCCCAATTACTAAAAATAGTGTCCTTATAACCAACTCTCCTATCAAACAAAAAAAAATAAGAAATAGTGTGGTTATAACCAATTAATAATATTATTCTAAACTAAAATAATAAACAAATATTTTATTTTTAAAATATATACTATATAGATCCAAGGTGTAGACCAATTGGTTCGACCAAACCTCTTAATAGGACGGAGATCCAAGGTTGAAATCTCGGGTCTAAAACTATATATATTTTATATTTAAAGCCCTGTTTATTTATATTTTACATATAAATTTTATATCATAAATAAATTAAAACGTAAAAAAAAATGTTAAAATATAAATAAAACTTTTATATATATAAAAGTTCTATTATATATATAATAAAAAAAAGGAAAATAATAAGATAAATAGCTATATATATTTATACTTATAACATATATATAGTTATTTATATAATGAAGTAATAACCGATTTAGTCATATCAGCTTAAGATTTTGGTGTCGAGCTATTTGGTTTGAAAGTGACTAACGCACGTACTATGTCCGAAAAATTGTAGGTGCTTGGGCGATGCGGGTAATGGACGCTGACTGCGGTAAAGCTCACGGTCGTTCGAAAATTCGAGAAACCCGAGCCAAGGTGGACCCGAGTCGGGTGACTCGACGTTGCCACGCGGAAACAAGAATGGCCATGTTGGCAGGACACGGTAGCAGCGCGGGTGTGTTGGCGTGACGAGTTCTAGATGGCACACGAAGGACCACCAAGGGTCAATTTGATGCGCAGCTCGAGCAGGGTTCACACAAACAATGACGCACCAGGATAGCGACGACCTGGCGTACTGACGAATCGGTGATTTGGTGATGGAATGAGGCTACCGGACATCATGGTATTTAGGTCGCAGATGGGAGCCACCAAAGACAGCGCTGGCATACTGCGTTACATTGGAAACGTGTATTACTACCAGCGAACAATTAGGGAGGTTAAGTCGTAATGAATATTGTCATATCCTAGGTGACGAGTATAATGGATAGGATATGCCCATAAGGCAATTTCGTGGCGGTGACGCGTAAGCAGCAGTTTACACGGCATGATCCCGATCAAAGGAAGGGCTGACGAGCTCCAACGTAACAGATATATCCAGATTACCGATAAATCTGACCAGTCGGCAGTGGAATGACAGTGTTACAGCTGCGTTTTCGCAGGGCTATGACACGGAGTCATTGGTGGCATTCAAAGCATATAGCAGACGTCGAGGAGAATATCGAAATGACCTACATGGACCGGGAGCCTGCGGAAAACGAAACCCTAGATAGCGTTAGCGAATGTGACAAATACGGTGAGACTAGTACACATGACGAATTGGGGCAAAGACAAAGCAGCCATGTAGGATAAGGTGCCCACAGGGAAGAATTTGACGATGATGGGATTTGTTTAATGTTGTGGAGGTGTGGAGCTTGGTGACTATATTCTGGCAGGAACAGTGGGAATAGAGGGGATCCCGACAGCAGGATGGTTTGATTGCGATTTTAATAGGGAGAGCACCATAGGTTGGCCCTGGCAGCAATAGTGAGGTTGGTTGTGGGGTGCAAAATAGAGACGGTGGTTACCAGCAATACCCAGCCATGCACCGAGAAATACAGCAGCAGCAATCAAGGGATGATATGGCGGGTCTTTCGTCGACGAAGCGATGATAACAATGACCACCGACGAACGGAGCAGCGGTAATATCCACAACAACTACGTAGCCACGAAGGTTAAAGAGACAAAATTCTTCGGGGTTTTGCAGTCAAAAATTGAAATAGCAGTAGGGAGATTCGCCTGTGATGGGGATTACAACCAATCCCTGGGTAGGCATTTCAAAATGCAGAGGTGGATAAACAAGTGAGGTCGAATCATTGTGGGTATCGTTTAAACAAATTGCAGTATTAGGTTCGACGATGAAACGCGCAGGGTGATCAGATAGCCATGGGCAGCATCAAGAGCCTTTTAATTTAAAAGGAGCCTGACAGTTTCAGATTTGAAGGTTCTGTTACTTGCTAGGGTCGTAGGCGACATACACGGTGAAAGAAGTCGGGAAAGGCAGTTTTCGAAGTGTGAACAGCATCGAAAGGGAGTATATGAGCATTTAAACAAAACCCTTAAGGGCTATTTATTTATTTTAATACATTTAATCGTTCATTACAAAGTTAACTTTGTATATTTATGTCACTGTCATTTCATGCTCGCAGGTGAATAAGGATTCGAAGAAAAGGTGGATCCCACCAATCTTTAAATGCCTTGATGACATAGCGAATAGAAACGATAGGGTTGAAGCAGAATACACAAAAATAAAGTGAACACCGCATGGGTAGACAGGGAACATGTTAGCTGAAGTGAAAATGCCGAGTGTGCACAATGTGAAGACTGACTCGTGTCTACATGGCGGATAGTATGGCAGGTTAGAAAGTGACAGAAACAGCTGCGCGTACACAGTGTATAGCGACGGACCAACCAGTGAAGGCACCAAAGTGTAACAACAATCCACACCTGGCTTAGATAAAAATCAAAGCCCGGGAGAAGAGTTTCGGGAAAGGTGCTAGTAAAACGTTTCAGGGACCGTGAGTGCGGTTATGATATGGTATCTGTGGGCAGTGAAGCTAAAGGTAAACCGTGTGGATGAGGACATGTTAGCAGAGTGGACAAATAATCAAAGCTTTGAAAGCGCCGGACATGGTAGGTGTGAGGATAGCAAACATACGCCACATGGAATCACCTGGGGTGTCGGGAAACGTCTTAATACAAGAGCTAGATGAAGCACAGGTGTACGTCTAACTCTGATGTGAAAAGGGAAGTCCCTTAGGTCACATCCATCGGCAGCTGGTAAAGGATGGAATCAGAGGATAACATTGGATTTTGGTTGATAAAAGGGTTACCGAATAAAATCGTGGCCAATACACAAAGACTTTATTGAGGACAATAAAGGGTAACATAAGCTTAAGCCCACATCATTATTAAATTGAAACATAGCAAACAGTGCCCACGAGGGGGCGTTATATAATAAAGAAGTGTTAATAAAGCCAAGTGGCACTATGGTGAGTGAACGACCACGAGGACGTTGGAAATAGATGTGGAATGGTCGAAAAGATTCCAAGATGTCAAAGGGCACTATGTTATATAATAAATACATGGCTGCATAAAATGATATATAATATTTCATACACAACAAATTCAAGCTCATTTTGAGGTCATTTCGATTTTATATTAATTTTTGAAAACTGTTGTTTTTAAATATTTTTATAATTTTGGAAATTCATTTTTTCAAGTTTTGGAGGCAAATCAGATTTTAAAATTCTCTATGTTCATGTGTAAGCCTATGATGACATTTCTTTCATGAATATTTTAATTTTATTGAAAGGGTTACGTTTTATGGCATTTCACAAATTACCGTTTTTTGGAGCAATAAATGCACCTTTTCTTCATGAAAATTGAAGGAAGGTGATTTTTATATGTTATATTAAAAGGTTGTTTTAAAACATTAAATTATTTTTCTTTATGAAAATCATTTCATAAAAGAGGGATAATTAAATGACATTCTAAAGTCCTTACTTCAAGGCAATAGATTATCATCTCTTTGTGAAAATCAATTTCACCAAAGAGGGATAGTTTATTAATCACATGGAAAGCTATCTTTATCTTCATGATAAGAAGCTATATTCAAGGAGCCTATTCATCATTTTGGATTTATATTCATAGATAGATTTGATCTTTACTTTCACATTTAAAGTAGGCTTTAATGCAAGATAAAACTTGATTAAAATCTACTTAATAAGGGAAGACAAAATCTATCTTAAAACCCTCAAGATAAAAGGAATTAAGGTTACATCGTGGTCATATGAGGACCAATTCACATTTACTTTTTATTTGATTTCATGAACAATCATTAAAGTAGCATGGTAAAATAAACCAGCATTGCCCCTTGTTTACAGTTACTTATAATCACTAAGGTGTTCCAAACATTAAATTGATATATCTTTATTTGAGATTACTAAGACACATATGCAAATGCTAATATAGTGGAGACCTTGGAGAAGTTGTTTTGGTTAACTTCTTTGCAAGAGGGGATTTTGGAAACAAATCCTAAGGGAGAGTGTAATTTCACAATTGGGTAAAATTAACACTCAACATTTTGGCGCTAGAAGGAGGGTAAAATTTGGTTCACTTTATGTTATTTATGATAAGCAATTCATGCATTGGTTTTCATTGATCTAATGCTTTTGGATTTTTCATACATGAATAATGTGATTTGGTGTAACTTTGAGAGTTTTAATTGCTAAATATTTCAAGTTCATTTCATTAGCATCTTTGGTAATATTTTAGCACTCAACACTTTGGGAGCTAGGAGGATTTGAATTGATTTATTTTATTACTATTTAGATGCTAAATTGTTCATGTTACTTGAAAAATTTATCTGGAGATATTGGTCTTGACTAATGAGTTTTGTTGATCACTTTCATTGATTCTAACATTCTCTATTTGATGATGTGTTAATACTAACCTTTTGGAAAATTTGAGAATGTTCTTTCATGTCATGATTTAATTGATGCATATATTTTGGAATGATGCTAACGTGATGATTTTTATGATTTACTCATTCAAAGTTTGTTAGTCATTTCATGCTTAGTTGCAAGATATCTTTATTGGACTAACAAAGTTGATTTTGAGATTATTCTTTGAGTTTCACTAATGGCAACAATTGAGGAGAAAATCATGTCATTAAGAGAAGAAATGGTATCTACGTTAGGAAAGTATTATGAGTGTTTGCCTATCGTTGGAATACCCCATCAGATTCCTGAATTGTTATTGGAGTTTCTACGACTCTTTAATCAAGAGGTGGCATCAGGATACCTACAAAATTTGCATATCTACAAGAGCATGTTATGTCAATGCCAAGTTTTTTATGAGGCTATTGCTTGTAGGTTCTTCTCATACATTTTGGATGACAGATCATTTTTGTGGTATGGCCAATTACCCTTAGAGGTTAGGACTTTTTGGATCCGTCTAGAAGCAGCCTATCTTTATCATTTTGGTAATCAGGTTGACTTAGATAGGTTGCAAAATCAATTTACCTCTATTCGTAAAGAGCCTAATGAAGCCATGAGTCAATACAACGAGAGGTTTCGTGAATTGCACTCTCAAATATGGGAAAGTTTGGACATACCAAAATAGAAATCTATTGAAGTATACATGGGAGTCATACCCCCCACACTTGCTACACTTATTGAAGAAAATATTGATGATCGATATTTTTCCAGAATCTATGAGGTTGCAATAATGGTAGAACAAGGGCAAGTGGTGGCACAACATGTTCCATTGAGAGATTGTTCTTTTGGAGATATTTATGCCAACCTACACCAACCATCAAAGATAGCACCCTCTACTCCAATGGTGCCTAAAGTTAATGATCAAGGGGATCAAGATGATGAAGAACATGTGCTTATATTGAGAGGGGGGGTGAACAGTAACAGTATAACATAAATTTTTTTCCCAAATAGTACCATTAGCATTAATGAAACAATAAAGATCACACAAAATATCACACACATGAGAGACATCATTTTAATGTGGTTCATCCAATGTGGGCTACCTCCATAGAAAAATATTTCTTCTAAATATTTCTCAAATAATATCTTGGGACTCCTTCCCAAATTAAAATGTTTATGGATCTCTATCCAAAGGAGATGTTGATCCCCTAATCTCAAGTTCATGGATATCTTCCACAGGAGAACTCTTTCCCCTTCTACTCTGGCTAGTGATCTTCTATAAGACTCTGTCTATATGCTACACTAACTGGTGGATCTCTTTGCACTTGAAGAATCCTCACTCAGATATGTCTTTAATTATCCTAGTTGTTGGATCTCTATCGACTAAGACTCTATCCTCTATACTCTATCACCTCCAAATCTATGTCTCAATATTGTACCAAACACAATTCGGTCGATCTAGCATACTTTTGCTCAATATATTGTACTAAACACAGTACAATCGATCTAGTATAATTTTGCTCAATAGGTTCACTCTGAACTTGCTAAAATTTGCTCAATAGGTCCACACAGAACCTGCTCAAATATTCTTAGTAGGTCCACACAGAACCTGCTCAAATCTACTCAATAGATCCACATAGAACCTGCTCAAATCTACTCAACAGGTCCACACAGAACTTGATCAAATCTGCTCAACAGTTCCACACAAAACCTACTCAAATATACTTAACAAGTCCACATAGAACTTGCTCAAATCTGCTCAACAGGTCCACACAGATCCTACTCAAATCTGCTCAACAGGTCCACATAGAATTTTCTCAAATCTGCTCAACAGGTCCACACAAAACCTATTCAAATCTGCTCAACAGGTCCAAACATAACCTACTCAAATATGCTCAACAGGTCCACATAGAACCTATCCAAATCTGTTCAACAAGATCACACAAAACTTATCCAAATTTGCTCAACAAGCTCACATAGAACTTGTCCAAATTTGCTCAACAAGTCCTCTTTAGGACTTGCTCAAATCAGCTCAATAAGTCCTCTCTAGGACTTGCTCAAATCTGCATAGCAAGCTTTCAAAAAAACTTACTCAAATTAGTCCACAAGCCTTCTCAAATACTTGTCTCAATCACATAGAATCATAAAGATAATTGTTAGAGACTCAATATGTTCTAAGCTCAATGTTCAATCAATATCTCAATTCGATCTCATAGAAGCATAAAGAAAATTGTTAGAGACTCAATATGTTCTATACTCAAATCCCAATCTCAACTCAAATCAATCTCATAGAAGCATAAAGAGAATTTTTAGAGACTCTATATGTTCTATACTCAAATCCCAATCTCAACTCAAATCAGAATATGAAATAGTTTGTTTCTAAGAACTTGAACAACCACATGCATCCACTTGACTAGGCTAAAATCAACTCAACTCAACCAATCACCTCAAGGAAAAATCCTTTCTCACAAACCCTAGTCCAAGCATTTATTTAACCAACTTAAAATATTTCCAACAATGCTCAATCACAAATTTCACATAACAATTATACTCATGTTCTTCTCGAACTCAAGTTCAAGTTCATTTCACAATCAATGGGCTTCAACAACAATGCTTCTAAAACAAGGTTTAATTACAACTCACAAACTAGAAAACCTTGAAGCATTAAACCAACAACTCTCAAAAATAGAAACCACAATCAATATTTTTCTCTCCAAAGATATTTCAGAAATCAACCACCATAATCAATCAATAGGAGAATGTGCCCATACCTTTTTGATGCCAAGGAGTTGTCCACAAAATCTGCCACACTTAAACACAACTTTCCTTTCTAATCTCAATAAGGGTTAGTGGACTTCAAATAATCACAATATAAAGCATAACTCAATTTACACCATTTTTACTCCAACTAAATAAACACATCCACCAAAGTCCCTTTTTAATAAAACCCTTATCAAAATAACAATCAATAAGCCTTTCAAAAATACTTTAAAACAACTCCTTATTTCTCCTAAATTCAATTCTTAATAATAATCAAATAAATCATTAAACCCCTCAAGTTTTGCAATAATAAATACAGCCCAAATAACAAAGCTTAATTAAAACTTTAATTTCCACTAACCACCTTATAACTTCAACCTTAGGGCTAAATAAAATTAAATTAATGCAAAACGTAATTACCTCCTCAAGGAGATTCGAACCCCCGACTTGCCCACATCGTGAGCATCTTAGTTGCGGCTAAGATTCCTCACAATCTAGCTGCTCATTGGAAAATGAAAGGCACAACATGTCTTATGCCCGTCTCCACCTTCCACAAAACCAAAGACGTTGAAGTGCTTCTGTCATGCTTTCCAAAAAATGCGGTAAAGGGGATTTGATCCTCGACATTTTTGTCTACCCTGTGCCTTAGCCAAGGCCCACTTGCCAATGCACCACGCTGCCCATGATGATTTTTTCTCTGAATGCAGTCTGTGTTATTTTCTACCACACTTTTCAAGAATTTTACATGAGCTCATAAACGATTTGATAGTCAACACTTTTATTACACAAGCAAGGATGAAATAATAATCAATTGAAGCCCCCTTTATATAGTTCTTTAATCATATCAAAGACGTTAGAATAAATATGACTTTTTAGTTGCTTGATGACATCGACATAAATCTTGCATATTTAGTTTTAAATTTGAATTCAAATTTTAAATAATTAAAATTTAAACCAAATATTAAAACTTAAATATCTCCATCACCGGGGCACCTTTTTTGATGAGACAAAAGCCCAACTTGAGTTTTAAGAAAAACCCAGATCAAATCTATTGTCCATGGTTTTAAATAAAATATTTTATTTTTCTTATCTTGGTTTTCACAAAAACCCTTCATAGATCCTTTTGACATTAAATGATATTTTGACGTCAATGACAACATATTAGCTTAGGGATTCAACATATCCAAAAATCTCCCCCTTTGTCATTGATGGTAATCCAAATCCTTTTACTAAAATCTGACCTTCTTTTCTAATCCCCCTAGGACTTCGCTCCCCCTGGCTCAATGCTCTCTCAGATATCAAATCTCTCCTCATATCAAAAACTCTCCCCAAAATACACAAATATCTCCCCCTTTGACATCAATTACAAAGGGTCACCTTTGGGGCTCGAGGCTAAGAATTAAGCCTCTGATCTTAGCCCCTCCCCCACCTCCACATGAGGTGGTTAATTCTAGGGTGGGAGTATTTCTACTCCCCGAAATCACTGTTCTATGCCTTTGTATTTTCCTATTTATTTTTGTTGAATCCTCTCATTGTTTCTTTCCAAGTCATCATCCCTATTCCTGTTCCTGTTCTTGTTCTCATCCATGTTCTTGTTCTTGTTTTTATCCATGTTCTTGTTATTGTACCTGCTCTTGTCCTCATTATTTTTTGAGTCTCTTTTCTTTTCTGAGTCTGTGTTCCTGTTCATTGTTATAATTCAAAATTCATCTTCACTAGCTTGAGTGAAATTTTTTGGCTCAGTTTTAGATAACAAAGAAAGATTTGCTTGCTGAAATGGTTTTATTATTCTTCTTCTTGTCTATCTTTCATCTGGATCCCATATGATCTAATATTTTGAGTGATGTTTCTGTACATACTTGGAAGGAGTCTTAGGAAGAAGCCTTTGCATTTCTTCTTCATCATTATTTGATTCCTCACAAAAATCTTCTGGAAAAAATCCATCTACTTGGTAGCAGGTCTTGTTGGCAATTTTGGGTACATTGGGTACATTGCCTTTGCTCAAGTGTTGATGTTGTCATTGATGTCAAGAAGCGGAAGGGTTTTTGTGAAAACCAAGGCAGATAAAATAAAAGGTTTTATTTAAAACCATGGACAACAGATTTGAAATGGGTTTTTCTTAAAACCCAAGTTGGCTCTTCGTTTCGTTGAAAAAGGTGCCCCGATGATGAAGATATTTAATTTTAAATATTTAGTTTAAATTTTATTTATTTAAAATTTAAATTAAAATTTTAAATTAAATTAAAAGGGCCGACGTGTTTGGTAATGCATCATAGTGCATATAAAACGAGGCAAATAATTTCATTAATGTTGAGAAAAGAATTCGATATTATCCTCGTGCATTTTCGATTTCGTCGAAACCCCTGTGCCAGCGAAGGAGGAAGTCAAGTGATTATGTGGTCAAAGGTGTTCATGATTTAAAAAGGGGGTTGCGATGTTTTAAGAAGAGCTCGGAGAAATTGCGTTCGAAGAAAAGGACAAATCATCCTTCGCATTAGAGTGTGCTCGAACATAATACACCTTGGTCGAATTTAGACAGCGTTGTGCATGAATTGTTCAGTAACAAAGAAAAACGAAGGAGAGCAAGTTTTGATGAGGGCGCACGCAATTCAAAAACCAAGAAGGGGAGTGCAGTAATTACCGAGGTTATGCAAAATTCAAAATGACCGCAGTAAAAGGAAGGGCTCGGTTTTCATGCCAAGGAAGATTCTATTTCGGAGATTAGAGGGAGGCCCCTCTCCTTTCCTCACGTGGGCATGGATAGCCCACGCGGTTTAGCCAAGCGCCTTGGCTAGAGGAGACGGTGGGTCAAATCATGCCGAATCCCCTTTTTGCGGGATGTAAGAGGTTGGTCGGAGGGGTGTTAGAGTCTTTTGCAAGGTTGAGAACCTTAAGGTCTAAAGCTCGAATCCCTTGGAGATTCATGGGGTGTCGTGGGCGCCAAAGTTTTTTGCTGCACAAGGTAAGTTAAAAATTATCATTTTACCTTGGGTATATTCAAGGGAGTTATAAGGTGTGAGGGTTGTTTTGATTATTAATATTTTGAATATCTTTTGAAAGGATATATGTATAAGGGTAGTTTTTGTTTTGAAAATTATTGGGAGTTATAAGGTAAAGGGAAATTAAAATAACTTTGTTTAAATCTTTTGAGGAATGGAGTAGATAAGGTGAATATAAGAAATATGTTATATTTGTTGAATGAGGTTGAAAGAAGAAGACATAGAACCTTGATTATATTTGGACCAAGGAATATTCTTGAGGAAATGTTAAAGAAATATGTTGTCTACTAACCTTCTTGAGTTTGGCAAAAAGGTGGTTATGGTTATGACAAATTTGTGAGATCTTCTTCATCTTCAATAAGGTATGGGCACTTTCTTCTTATGAGTATGATTGGTGTATGTTATTCCTGAAATAATATTGGAGTGAAAAGGTATACAACAAGGTTTCCTTTGGTTGGGTGTAAATCCTATTTTCTGGTTTGTTGAAGACTACTTATGCATTGTTATCATTGATGAGAGTTTTGGTGAATGCATAATTCTGGTTTGAGGTAGTGGAAGCATTGTGCACTAGGGTTTATATTTGTGAGTCTAGCTACTTGCATTGAGTTGGTGGAACCCTTGGTTGGCTGTTTTGAGATTGATGGTTGAGTTGCTTCCATAGAGGTTGTTTGATCAAGTTATTGCTTTACTTGATTCATGATATTGGGCTTACTCCATTGAGTTGATTTGAACAAGTTATTCTTTGCATTTGGTGATATTGTGTTGGTGGCTGTTTTGTTCAAATATCTTTGGAGGGAAAAGGATTTCTACTTGTTTCCTTTTCTTGTGATGATTGGTTGAATGCTTCAAGGTTAATGTTGAGTTGAATGATGTTGGTTAAACCTTGTCTTTGAGCATTGTTGTTGAAGCCCTAATTGGTTGAGAAAAGATATTGGTTGTTGGAAAGAACATGAGTATCATTGTTATATGAGATATTGCATGGTTGGCAATTGTTGGGTTGTGTTTCATGTTCTTGAGAAAAGCATACTACATCTATCTTATTCTTTTGAGATTTGAGATTGAGTTGAGATTGATATTGAGAGTTAAGTATAGAACATATTGAGTCTCTAACAATTCTCTTTATGTTTCTATGAGATTTGAGATTGAGATTGGGAGTTAAGTATAGAACATATTGAGTCTCTAACAATTCTCTTTATGCTTCTATGAGGTTGATGAATCACATTGGGTCTCTAACAATTCTCTTTGTGGGTTCATGCCAAGCAAGTTTTCTTGATGAACTTGTGAGCAGGTTTTGGACAGGTTTGGTTGGGGACTTGTGAGGTTTTGACAGTTTCATTGGGGACTTGTGAGCAGATTTGGACAGGTCCTAGCAGAGGACTTGTGAAGTTGAGTTTGATAGTTCTATCAGAGAACTTGAGGACAGAGGTGCATTGGTTCTATGAGAAGAACCCGAGGACATTTGTGCTAGACCGAAGGACTATGTTTAGTGCAAATTCGAGGACCAGCTTTGAGGTGATAGAGTTGAGGATAGAGGTCTCCAGCTAGAGCAGGGAAGACAGGTGTCTTCTATGGATAGAGTTCCATTTGCTAAGGGCAGCAGAGGCAGAGGTCTTCTAGAGGATCACCAGCCAGAGCAGAGGTAGGGGAAGGTATCTCCTTTGAGTAGAGGCTCATAAATTTAGATTGGGGGAAGGTATCTCCTTTGAGCCGAGGCTCATAAACATTGTAATTGGGAAGGTTTCCCAAAGAACTTTGAGATAACTTTTAGAGAAAAGTTTTGTGGTTGAACCATGTTAAAATTGGTGTCACTTTGTGGATGATCTTATGCATTGTTTTGATATTGCTTTGGATATATTGCTTTACTATTTTGAAGTATAAAGGAAAAGTAAAAGAGGTCTTATACTGTTCACCCCCCCTCTCAGTATAAGCTTGTGTTCTTCAATTGGTATCAGAGCGGGTTCCTTCGGAAAGGTTTAACAGCTTGAAGGAAAATCTAGTAAAGAACACAATGGATTTTTTCAAAGGTAAATAGTTTCAAGAGAGTGATGAGTCTTCTAGTGATGAAGAGGTATATTACAACAAGAAAGGCAAGTTCTCTAGAAAGCACAAAAGTATAAAAAATGTAAGATGTTTTAATTGTGGAAAGTTTGGTCATTATGCTACTGACTGTACTATTGCCAAGGATGAAAGTGATGAAGATAAACAAGATTGTAAGAGCAAAGATTCTGAAAGGCATAGGCATCAAAGGAAGAACAAAGATGAGCAAAGCAATCAAGGAAAGAGGTACTCTCACAAGCACAAGAAGAGTTTCTACCTAGACAAAGCAAGTAAGTGTTCTAGTAGTGATAGTGAAAGTTCTTCAAGTGATAATGAAAATGAGATGTTGTTCATATCAAAAAAAGAGGAAGAACCAAAACATAGATTCATTATCATGAAATGTCTTAGATGTGGAAATTTTGGGCACCTTGAGGATAATTGCAAAAATAATGATTTGGTTGCTAGTATGTATGAGGATGCTTCAGAAAATGATAAGGAAGATGCATGTATGGTTTTTGAAAAGGATAGCACCTCTAGTGATAAGAAATCTGAAAAAGGCCTTGATAATTCAAAATGCAATCAAATAGAGGATCTTGAAAGTGAACTTACTAATGCTCTTAGTGTTTTGAAAAAGGAAAGAAAGAAGAATGCTAGACTCAAGGATAAGTTAGATGAATGTTGTATGGAGAGAGATGAACTTATAGAAAGTCTTGACGTCTCTATGGCTAAGGCACAAGAACTCAAGAATGAGTTAGAATCTAAGGTGCTTGAGTATAGTGAATTAGAACAGAAAATGGCTTCGTTGAAAGAGGAAAATAAAGAGTACAAGGATAAGATGTACCGGTTTCAAGAAAGCTCCAAAAAGGTTAAATCTCTTATCAAAGGTCAAAGAAAGACAACAGATAAAACAGGTCTTGGTTTTGTTAAGCCACACAAGAAACAAGTTGGAGAGTCTAGTAAGAGACTCCAAAAGGAAGAGAGTTCTAATGAGGAAAGTATTTCAGATCATGAGTCCTTGAATGATAGATGCATAGAAACAGAAAACAGAATTCAGAATGAGAAGAAAAAGTTTTTAGGACCCAAGAGGTCAAATAAAGGAAAGTTTCAAGGCGAGATGTTTTGCTTGTCACAGGTTTGGTCACATGGCTTCACATTGCATGGCTCAAGTGAAGAAGGTAAATGACGATTTCAGAAGTGCTAGTTACTTTCAAGGGTATTGCTACTCTTGTCAACAATTTGGGCACAAGGCAGTTTATTGCAAGGCAAATAACAGGAACAAATTTGGCCAAAATAGGTTTGGTCAGAACTGGTGGATTCAAAGATCAGGTTTATCGCAGAGAAATAACATTGTTACTTGTTATAAGTGCAACAATAAAGGTCACATAGCTAGACAGTGTAGAGCTGAAATTCTAGGATACAAGAAAAGGAACAGTGGCATGATCAGGTCCAAGGATCAAGGCATGGACAAGAACAGGGATGAGAACAAGATCAAGAACAAGTGATGAGAACAGGAATATGGACAAAGAGTTCAAGAGAAGGCCCGACAAGGAAGTTATAGACACTGATGATGATCGAGTGCCTAATGGGAGTTTTACTCCCATCCCGAAATTAATCACCTCATCAGGAGGTGGGGGAGGGACTAAGCTAAGAGGCTCATTCTTAGTCCCGAGCCCCAAAGGTGACCCTTTGCCATTGATGACAAAGGGGGAGAGATATGAGTAAGGGGGAGAGCTTCAAGTGAAGAGGAAAGCTTCAAGTCAGGGGGAGAAAAACTTCAAAGGTAGATTCTCAGTTGTGGGTTTCAGTTTTGGCTCTTAAGAAGTGTTTTTCAGTAAAGGTTTGCCATCAATGACAAAGGGGGAGATTGTTGGCAATTTTGGGTACATTGGGTACATTGCCTTTGCTCAAGTGTTGATGTTGTCATTGATGTCAAGAAGCGGAAGGGTTTTTGTGAAAACCAAGGCAGATAAAATAAAAGGTTTTATTTAAAACCATGGACAACAGATTTGAAATGGGTTTTTCTTAAAACCCAAGTTGGCTCTTCGTTTCGTTGAAAAAGGTGCCCCGGTGATGAAGATATTTAATTTTAAATATTTAGTTTAAATTTTATTTATTTAAAATTTAAATTAAAATTTTAAATTAAATTAAAAGGGCCGACGTGTTTGGTAATGCATCATAGTGCATATAAAACGAGGCAAATAATTTCATTAATGTTGAGAAAAGAATTCGATATTATCCTCGTGCATTTTCGATTTCGTCGAAACCCCTATGCCAGCGAAGGAGGAAGTCAAGTGATTATGTGGTCAAAGGTGTTCATGATTTAAAAAGGGGGTTGCGATGTTTTAAGAAGAGCTCGGAGAAATTGCGTTCGAAGAAAAGGACAAATCATCCTTCGCATTAGAGTGTGCTCGAACATAATACACCTTGGTCGAATTTAGACAGTGTTGTGCGTGAATTGTTCAGTAACAAAGAAAAACGAAGGAGAGCAAGTTTTGATGAGGGCGCACGCAATTCGAAAACCAAGAAGGGGAGTGCAGTAATTACCGAGGTTACGCAAAATTCAAAATGACCGTAGTAAAAGGAAGGGCTCGATTTTCGTGCCAAGGAAGATTCTATTTCGAAGATTAGAGGGAGGCCCCTCTCCCTTCCTCACGTGGGCGTGGATAGCCCACGCGGTTTAGCCAAGCGCCTTGGCTAGAGGAGACGGCGGGTCAAATCGTGCCGAATCCCCTTTTTGCGGGATGTAAGAGGTTGGTCGGAGGGGTGTTAGAGTCTTTTGCAAGGTTGAGAACCTTAAGGTCTAAAGCTCGAATCCCTTGGAGATTCATGGGGTGTCGTGGGCGCCAAAGTTTTTTGCTGCACAAGGTAAGTTAAAAATTATCATTTTACCTTGGGTATATTCAAGGGAGTTATAAGGTGTGAGGGTTGTTTTGATTATTAATATTTTGAATATCTTTTGAAAGGATATATGTATAAGGGTAGTTTTTGTTTTGAAAATTATTGGGAGTTATAAGGTAAAGGGAAATTAAAATAACTTTGTTTAAATATTTTGAGGAATGGAGTAGATAAGGTGAATATAAGAAATATGTTATATTTGTTGAATGAGGTTGAAAGAAGAAGACATAGAACCTTGATTATATTTGGACCAAGGAATATTCTTGAGGAAATGTTAAAGAAATATGTTGTCTACTAACCTTCTTGAGTTTGGCAAAAAGGTGGTTATGGTTATGACAAATTTGTGAGATCTTCTTCATCTTCAATAAGGTATGGGCACTTTCTTCTTATGAGTATGATTGGTGTATGTTATTCCTGAAATAAGATTGGAGTGAAAAGGTATACAACAAGGTTTCCTTTGGTTGGGTGTAAATCCTATTTTCTGGTTTGTTGAAGACTACTTATGCATTGTTATCATTGATGAGAGTTTTGGTGAATGCATAATTCTGGTTTGAGGTAGTGGAAGCATTGTGCACTAGGGTTTATATTTGTGAGTCTAGCTACTTGCATTGAGTTGGTGGAACCCTTGGTTGGCTGTTTTGAGTTTGATGGTTGAGTTGCTTCCATAGAGGTTGTTTTGATCAAGTTATTGCTTTACTTGATTCATGATATTGGGCTTACTCCATTGAGTTGATTTGAACAAGTTATTCTTTGCATTTGGTGATATTGTGTTGGTGGCTATTTTGTTCAAATATCTTTGGAGGGAAAAGGATTTCTACTTGTTTCCTTTTCTTGTGATGATTGGTTGAATGCTTCAAGGTTAATGTTGAGTTGAATGATGTTGGTTAAACCTTGTCTTTGAGCATTGTTGTTGAAGCCCTAATTGGTTGAGAAAAGATATTGGTTGTTGGAAAGAACATGAGTATCATTGTTATATGAGATATTGCATGGTTGGCAATTGTTGGGTTGTGTTTCATGTTCTTGAGAAAAGCATACTACATCTATCTTATTCTTTTGAGATTTGAGATTGAGTTGAGATTGATATTGAGAGTTAAGTATAGAACATATTGAGTCTCTAACAATTCTCTTTATGTTTCTATGAGATTTGAGATTGAGATTGGGAGTTAAGTATAGAACATATTGAGTCTCTAACAATTCTCTTTATGCTTCTATGAGGTTGATGAATCACATTGGGTCTCTAACAATTCTCTTTGTGGGTTCATGCCAAGCAAGTTTTTCTTGATGAACTTGTGAGCAGGTTTTGGACAGGTTTCGTTGGGGACTTGTGAGCAGGTTTTGGACAGGTTTTGGATAGGTTCCATTGGGGACTTGTGAGAAGATTTGGATAGGTCCTAGCAGAGGACTTGTGAAGCTGAGTTTGATAGTTCTATCAGAGAACTTGAGGACAGAGGTGCATTGGTTCTATGAGAAGAACCCGAGGACATTTGTGCTAGACCGAAGGACTGTGTTTAGTGCAAATTCGAGGACCAACTTTGAGGTGATAGAGTTGAGGACAGAGGTCTCCAGCCAGAGCAGGGAAGACAGGTGTCTTCTGTGGATAGAGTTCCATTTGCTAAGGGCAACGGAGGCAGAGGTCTTCTAGAGGATCACCAGCGAGAGCAGAGGTAGGGGAAGGTATCTCCTTTGAGCAGAGGCTCATAAATTCAGATTGGGGGAAGGTATCTCCTTTGAGCCGAGGCTCATAAACATTGTAATTGGGAAGGTTTCCCAAAGAACTTTGAGATAACTTTTAGAGAAAAGTTTTGTGGTTGAACCATGTTAAAATTGGTGTCACTTTGTGGATGATCTTATGCATTGTTTTGATATTGCTTTGGATATATTGCTTTACTATTTTGAAGTATAAAGGAAAAGTAAAAAGAGGTCTTATACTGTTCACCCCCCTCTCAGTATAAGCTTGTGTTCTTCAATTGGTATCAGAGCGGGTTCCTTCGAAAAGGTTTAACAGCTTGAAGGAAAAGCTAGTAAAGAACACAATGGATTTTTTCAAAGGTAAACAGTTTCAAGAGAGTGATGAGTCTTCTAGTGATGAAGAGGTATATTACAGACAAGAAAGGCAAGTTCTCTAGAAAGCACAAAAGTATGAAAAATGTAAGATGTTTCAATTGTGGAAAGTTTGGTCATTATGCTACTGACTGTACTGTTGCCAAGGATGAAAGTGATGAAGATAAACAGGACTGTAAGAGCAAAGATTCTGAAAGGCATAGGCATCAAAGGAAGAACAAAGATGAGCAAAGCAATCAAGGAAAGAGGTACTCTCACAAGCACAAGAAGAGTTTCTACCTAGACAAAGCAAGTAAGTGTTCTAGTAGTGATAGTGAAAGTTCTTCAAGTGATAATGAAAATGAGATGTTGTTCATATCAGAAAAAGAGGAAGAACCGAAACATAGATTCATTATCATGAAATGTCTTAGATGTGGAAATTTTGGGCACCTTGAGGATAATTGCAAAAATAATGATTTGGTTGCTAGTATGTATGAGGATGCTTCATAAAATGATAAGGAAGATGCATGTATGGTTTTTGAAAAGGATAGCACCTCTAGTGATAAGAAATCTGAAAAAGGCCTTGATAATTCAAAATGCAATCAAATAGAGGATCTTGAAAGTGATCTTACTAATGCTCTTAGTGTTTTGAAAAAGGAAAGAAAGAAGAATGCTAGACTCAAGGATAAGTTAGATGAATGTTGTATGGAGAGAGATGAACTTATAGAAAGTCTTGACGTCTCTATGGCTAAGGCACAAGAACTCAAGAATGAGTTAGAATCTAAGGTGCTTGAGTATAGTGAATTAGAACAGAAAATGGCTTCATTGAAAGAGGAAAATAAAGAGTACAAGGATAAGTTGTACAAGTTTCAAGAAAGCTCCAAAAAGGTTAAATCTCTTATCAAAGGTCAAAGAAAGACAACAGATAAAATAGGTCTTGGTTTTGTTAAGCCACACAAGAAACAAGTTGGAGAGTCTAGTAAGAGACTCCAAAAGGAAGAGAGTTCTAATGAGGAAAGTATTTCAGATCATGAGTCCTTGAATGATAGATGCATAGAAACAGAAAACAAAATTCAGAATGAGAAGAAAAAGTTTTTAGGACCCAAGAGGTCAAATAAAGGAAAGTTTCAAGGCAGATGTTTTGCTTGTCACAAGTTTGGTCACATGGCTTCACATTGCATGGCTCAAGTGAAGAAGGTAAATGACAGTTTCAGAAGTGCTAGTTACTTTCAAGGGTATTGCTACTCTTGTCAACAATTTGGGCACAAGGCAGTTTATTGCAAGGCAAATAACAGGAACAGATTTGGCCAAAACAGGTTTGGTTAGAACTGGTGGATTCAAAGATCAGGTTTATCGTAGAGAAATAACATTGTTACTTGTTATAAGTGCAACAATAAAGGTCACATAGCTAGACAGTGTAGAGCTAAAATTCTAGGATACAAGAACAGGAACAGTGGCATGATCAGGTCCAAGGATCAAGGCATGGACAAGAACAGGGATGAGAACAAGATCAAGAACAGTGACAAAAACAGGAATATGGACAAAGAGTTCAAGAGAAGGCCCGGCAAGGAAGTTATAGACACTAATGATGATCAGTGCCTAATGGGAGTTTTACTCCCATCCCAGAATTAATCACCTCATCGGGAGGTGGGGGAGGGACTAAGCTAAGAGGCTCATTCTTAGTCCCGAGCCCCAAAGGTGACCCTTTGCCATTGATGACAAAGGGGGAGAGATATGAGTAAGGGGGAGAGCTTCAAGTGAAGAGGAAAGCTTCAAGTCAGGGGGAGCAAAACTTCAAAGGTAGATTCTCAGTTGTGGGTTTCAGTTTTGGCTCTTAAGAAGTGTTTTTCAAGTAAAGGTTTGCCATCAATGACAAAGGGGGAGATTGTTGGCAATTTTGGGTACATTGGGTACATTGCCTTTGCTCAAGTGTTGATGTTGTCATTGATGTCAAGAAGCGGAAGGGTTTTTGTGAAAACCAAGGCAGATAAAATAAAAGGTTTTATTTAAAACCATGGACAACAAATTTGAAATGGGTTTTTCTTAAAACCCAAGTTGGCTCTTCGTTTCGTTGAAAAAGGTGCCCCGGTGATGAAGATATTTAATTTTAAATATTTAGTTTAAATTTTATTTATTTAAAATTTAAATTAAAATTTTAAATTAAATTAAAAGGGCCGACGTGTTTGGTAATGCATCATAGTGCATATAAAACGAGGCAAATAATTTCATTAATGTTGAGAAAAGAATTCGATATTATCCTCGTGCATTTTTGATTTCGTCGAAACCCCTGTGCCAGCGAAGGAGGAAGTCAAGTGATTATGTGGTCAAAGGTGTTCATGATTTAAAAAGGGGGTTGTGATGTTTTAAGAAGAGCTCGGAGAAATTGCGTTCGAAGAAAAGGACAAATCATCCTTTGCATTAGAGTGTGCTCGAACATAATACACCTTGGTCGAATTTAGACAACACTGTGTGTGAATTGTTCAGTAACAAAGAAAAACGAAGGAGAGCAAGTTTTGATGAGGGTGCACGTAATTCGAAAACCAAGAAGGGGAGTGTAGTAATTATCGAGGTTACGTGAAATTCAAAATGACCGCAGTAAAAGGAAGGGCTCGGTTTTCATGCCAAGGAAGATTCTATTTCGGAGATTAGAGGGAGGCCCCTCTCCTTTCCTCACGTGGGCGTGGATAGCCCACGCGGTTTAGCCAAGCGCCTTGGCTAGAGGAGACGATGGGTCAAATCGTGTCGAATCCCATTTTTGTGGGATGTAAGAGGTTGGTCGGAGGGGTGTTAGAGTCTTTTGCAAGGTTGAGAACCTTAAGGTCTAAAGCTCGAATCCCTTGGAGATTCATGGGGTGTCGTGGGCGCCAAAGTTTTTTGCTGCACAAGGTAAGTTAAAAATTATCATTTTACCTTGGGTATATTCAAGGGAGTTATAAGGTGTGAGGGTTGTTTTGATTATTAATATTTTGAATATCTTTTGAAAGGATATATGTATAAGGGTAGTTTTTGTTTTGAAAATTATTGGGAGTTATAAGGTAAAGGGAAATTAAAATAACTTTGTTTAAATCTTTTGAGGAATGGAGTAGATAAGGTGAATATAAGAAATATGTTATATTTGTTGAATGAGGTTGAAAGAAGAAGACATAGAACCTTGATTATATTTGGACCAAGGAATATTCTTGAGGAAATGTTAAAGAAATATGTTGTCTACTAACCTTCTTGAGTTTGGCAAAAAGGTGGTTATGGTTATGACAAATTTGTGAGATCTTCTTCATCTTCAATAAGGTATGGGCACTTTCTTCTTATGAGTATGATTGGTGTATGTTATTCCTGAAATAAGATTGGAGTGAAAAGGTATACAACAAGGTTTCCTTTGGTTGGGTGTAAATCCTATTTTATGGTTTGTTGAAGACTACTTATGCATTGTTATCATTGATGAGAGTTTTGGTGAATGCATAATTCTGGTTTGAGGTAGTGGAAGCATTGTGCACTAGGGTTTATATTTGTGAGTCTAGCTACTTGCATTGAGTTGGTGGAACCCTTGGTTGGCTATTTTGATTTTGATGGTTGAGTTGCTTCCATAGAGGTTGTTTGATCAAGTTATTGCTTTACTTGATTCATGATATTGGGCTTACTCCATTGAGTTGATTTGAACAAGTTATTCTTTGCATTTGGTGATATTGTGTTGGTGGCTATTTTGTTCAAATATATTTGGAGGGAAAAGGATTTCTACTTGTTTCCTTTTCTTGTGATGATTGGTTGAATGCTTCAAGGTTAGTGTTGAGTTGAATGATGTTGGTTAAACCTTGTCTTTGAGCATTGTTGTTGAAGCCCTAATTGGTTGAGAAAAGATATTGGTTGTTGGAAAGAACATGAGTATCATTGTTATATGAGATATTGCATGGTTGGCAATTGTTGGGTTGTGTTTCATGTTCTTGAGAAAAGCATACTACATCTATCTTATTCTTTTGAGATTTGAGATTGATATTGAGAGTTAAGTATAGAACATATTGAGTCTCTAACAATTCTCTTTATGTTTCTATGAGATTTGAGATTGAGATTGGGAGTTAAGTATAGAACATATTGAGTCTCTAACAATTCTCTTTATGCTTCTATGAGGTTGATGAATCACATTGGGTCTCTAACAATTCTCTTTGTGGGTTCATGCCAAGCAAGTTTTCTTGATGAACTTGTGAGCAGGTTTTGGACAGGTTTCGTTGGGGACTTGTGAGTAGGTTTTGGACAGGTTCCGTTGGGGACTTGTGAGCAAGTTTTGGACAGGTTCCGTTGGGGACTTGTGAGCAGATTTGGACAGGTCCTAGCAGAGGACTTGTGAAGCTGAGTTTGATAGTTCTATTAGAGAACTTGAGGACAGAGGTGCATTGGTTCTATGAGAAGAACCCGAGGACATTTGTGCTAGACCGAAGGACTATGTTTGGTGCAAATTCGAGGACCATCTTTGAGGTGATAGAGTTGAGGACAGAGGTCTCCAACCAGAGTAGGGAAGACAGGTGTCTTCTGTGGATAGAGTTCCATTTGCTAAGGGCAGCGGAGGCAGAGGTCTTCTAGAGGATCACCAGCCAGAGCAGAGGTAGGGGAAGGTATCTCCTTTGAGTAGAGGCTCATAAATTCAGATTGGGGGAAGGTATCTCCTTTGAGCCGAGGCTCATAAACATTGTAATTGGGAAGGTTTCCCAAAGAACTTTGAGATAACTTTTAGAGAAAATTTTTGTGGTTGAACCACGTTAAAATTGGTGTCACTTTGTGGATGATCTTATGCATTGTTTT
>JAQPPZ010004175.1:0-12654 GCA_028583015.1 Wollemia nobilis
AAATCCCACCAAGGAGGACCTGTTGTAGCTAAAATTGATACAACATGAATATACCCATAATTTAAAATTTTTGAAGGTCTTGAATGAGATGTCTGTTTTGTGATATGCTGATAAGGAAATCAATTTTAAGTAATTAATTGTCTCAAAATATTTTTTTAACACCTTTTAAAGCAATACCTTCAAAATACCTAAGCAAATGATTTCATCATCATGGCCATCTCTGATCTTTAAGGAGATTAAGATTTCCTTTCATTTAAAAAGGGTTTCCCACCTACTCTTTTATGGAATCATAACTTTTTGATATAAATGGTCAAGCAGTAAAACGATGAAATTCATCCTTCAGCTAACTGATAGAAAATAATTGCAGAAATAAGAAATTGCTAAGGACTAAGCAAAAATACTTTTCATCTAACAGTAAAGAGTGATCGACCAAAAAAAAATCACCCAAATTTTTTTTGGCCACCAGTAAAGAAGCTTTGGCCGACCACTGAGTCCAAGCAGCCAAAACAAAAGAAAAGAGAAAATCACAAATCGGTTGATAGAGAGAAATTTGTCATCGAAAGTTTTTGACTAACCAAAATTAAAGGTTAAAATTATTAATCGATCAAATTCTACTCATTGACACCCTTATTTGGGTTGACAAGTTGAAATTCATAACCAAAGATGGAAAATTTTTGGTCGAAAAGAAATGAATAAAAGTCGACTAATCAGTCAGCCGATCGCAAAGGGAATGAATTTTTTGATCGACTATAGTAACAAATCATCCGAAAGCTCAAATCGATCGAACATAACATATTTTCCTATAATAAAATCACGTCATTGATCAAAATAAGTAAAGGATCGGTTGAAAGTCAATGGTCAATTTTTTTTTTTAGCTGATGAATAACACAAGTCAACCGCCTAGTGCCAAGTTAAAATATCGTTCAGTCGACCCAAGTAATAAAGTGATTAAAATGTAGTTGATGAAAACTTCTTGATCGAAAGAAAACAAACAATAGATAACGATGATCGAACATATCCTAACCATAGGAATATCATCAATCGAATGAAATCGATGATGAATATCGATCGAGGCAAATAAAGGTAAGTTCAACAGAAATCAAGGTACACCAACATTTAATTTTGCATGCATAAAATCTTAATTAAAATATTATTATCATGAACTGACATCCTCGATAAAGGCTATCACAAGTTTTTAAATGCAGCGCATACGAAAGTACCCTAAGCCATTCGACCAAATAATGACATCTAGTGATCGAAATATTCATTCGTGCAAAATAAAAAGGATCCACCAACCAAAATCTAACAATAGAAAAGAGTGAATCGATCGAGCATCCAATCAATGGGCCAAAAATCTTTAGTTGAATTAAAACATTGATTGAACAATCAATCATCAACAAAAACCGAAGTGTAAAAATAAAAATCCATGGAGCTTCACCCTAGAAAAGTTGACGTGATGCTTAAACCAATGATGATTTTGCTAACATGGTTGAACCACTTTGAGCATTATAGGCACACAAGCCAACTATGGATCTTGACATTGGATATCTCCAGGCATGATTTTTAAAACAATGTGTGTCGATAAAACGACTCAGAATTTGATACATGTATAATCTGATGGTCAACTATGTAGATCAAATAGATGATGATGATTCATGATCAGGTGACCATAATGGAATATTGAGGTGGCAAGCCGAGAATAGCAACAATGCAACAGTAGTTGGTATGATATTAATGATGCTAAATGCACAAACTAATTTAAATATGTGGTAATGGTGATGAGAAACTCACTGTACCTATAGTATTCTTGAATTGTTTGAGAGTCGAAAAGACTAGTAGCAGAGACTTGAGCAATGGCCTCCTCCAACAAAGCGATCCTCAAGACAAGAGTCGAGGCGTTAAACGAGAAGATGCCATTCAAAAAGATGAATGCCAAAAAACCTGGAGAATAGGTATGGGGTGAAGAAGAACTCGCTGAGTTCTATTTCTAGTCTAGCATAGAAGAATGGTAAAGACTGCACTACCTTTTGAAGAACATATTCAACAAGGCATATGAAGACAAAGACAAGAGAGCTCCCCACTACAACAAATGGAGAACCAATTTGGCAAAACTCTTGTGCCCAAGAGTACATTTCTCCCTTGAGTTATTGTTGTGGTTGGCCATCTCGTATGATCCAAGGACTAGAGCTATTGTTAATGGTTGAAACAAGCCCATTTACAAGATTACACCAGAGAATATCGAACAGGTGTTCGGGCTAGAAACAACCAAACAATGCTACGACGTGAAAGTAATTTCAAAGCAGGATCGACACATGATTGACACCACCTTCTATGAGAAGCTTTTTGATTACGACAAACCAGTGTCAACAGATTTTCCCATTCACAAGTCTCAATTCCACAAATGGGCGAGAGACTACGCCGACATGATTCATGTAGTGCTGGGAGTCGAGGACCTCAACTGGATCAGCGTTGAAGTTATGTACTTGATAGTGCAGTGCAAAAAAACTTGGAAAATGCCAATGTATAGGTGGCAAGATATAATATGTGAAACAATAGACAAGGAATTTAAAGAATTGTAGGAGGCAATAAAGGAGGATAGAGATTTTATGCCCCATTTCTCACACTACTCATTCCTCATTCACTTGATCATTGGGCAATTCAAATATGATGCCATTCAATAGCTTAGAGGTGTACTAGGAGAAATTATCCAAGATAGACTACCTTGCATCTATGATGGCACTTCCCCTTATTCAAAATTTTATGGAAGATTTTTGGTATCGATGTACCACGTACTCACAGAGAAAGAGCCCCCCATAATGAGTCCAGGTATAATCAAATATCTTCAAGAAATGGAAGTTGGAGATTACTTTCTCGATGAACATTTTAGTTTTATCAGAACCTACAGAGGCAAATTACCACCAAAAGCCTTGCCCACCTTCTATCCAAAATCACTGGTTGCCTTAGAGATAGTAAGACAATCTATAGAAGAAGCCATATTAAGATGGAATAAGAAGAAGACCAGGGTTCCTTGGCTCACAAAACCAGGGAAAATAGGACAGTATGTGTACAGAGGGTATCCTGCAATGTTGAAAGCTTTACCCACAATGGACTCCTATCGTTTCGCAAAAATCACCTGGAGGCCATATGATCCCAATGACCATTACAAAAATATTGCTCTGGAGTCTAAACCAATGGAGCACAGGGAAGATGAATTTGAGAAAAATATTCAATGGGCACAAAAAAATGGAATCAATCTCGAAAAAATATGGAACAACTAGAACCTGATAAAGGCACAAACTCGTACATAAATGGTTGGGAACTACTCCGTGGATTTGAGGATGGTAAGAAAAGATACAGTGGATAAAATCATGCCACAGGTAACTATCATCCCACCAGAGGATTTTGCAGATCCTATTGTAGAAGTTATGAGTTTAGATCCTGAACAAATTGAAATCATAGCTGAGGTAAAGGATCAAGCAACAGAAGAAGCAATTGGTACTTCTTTCACCTCTCAGTCTCCCAATGCAAGTAAGGGAAAAGAAATTGTGTTCGCTTCTACTACCTTGAGATGTTTCACAATAGAAATTTTGGCAGTGACTTTGATGGCCTCGCAACACCTACAACAAATGGCCACAGGTTCACCTCAGGCAGTACCAGTAGCCTTTATGGTAAACAACAAAGAAATTAGAATCTCTACCATAGCATGGGAGAAAATAAATAAATCTATAGGATTCAATGATATTTTAAAAAATTATCAGGTGGTGATACCCGATACTCCAAGATCTTCTCCTCATAAGAGAGCAAGGATTAGAATGGGCACCAATGAGCCTATGAGTATCACTCTAGTCAGGAAAGAAGACTACAAAATTTACTATTGAAGAAGAAGAGCAGATTGAGGCAATAATGGAAGACAAGGTGACAAAAGTTTGGGATAGAAGCAAAGTCCACAATCCACCTCCATCAAGTTCAGAGCCTACTTCCAAGGCCACCGTCACTATTTCCACTGAAGGAGTACAATCACTCCAAATAAATCCTAACATAGGTGATGTAGAGATAGAAGGAGACTCAGTCTCATTATTAAAACATGGAGTGCAAGTCCATGCACAAACTACACTAGCCATTGAGAAGGAGGTGATGGCTTGGAGATCTAAAGTAGAATTGTTACAATAAAAAAATGAGAAGCTAAAGGCTAAGATTAATAAGAACCAGGGACAAGTGCCTTCTAACAATGATTCATTACAGGTTCCAAAGCTCGCAGCCAAATTCAAAGAAAAGATGATCAAAATCATTGAGAAAGAAGCAGAAATGATTGAGACCTGTTGCAAAATTTTGGGAAGATAATGGAGACAAATAAAGAAATAAAATATCTATTAGAAAGTGTAGATAAGAAGGTGGCAGCTATTTCCCTAGTATATGAAATATGCAAGGCCAAGTATGAATAGATTAGATCCATACGAGTGATCACCATTGATGGTAAAACTCATAGTTGCTAGGGAGAGTATGAGAAAGTCGCAAGTTTCAAGGTAGAAATACCCAGATGGAATAACTCGGTCAAAGAGTTAGAAAAAGTGGAGAAAGATACAATGATCCAGTTGAAGCATCTCAATGTTGATCTCCATAAATTACTTAGCATAAAGGTTTCTGTCAGATAATCATCAAAGATATCAGGGAATTCCCTTGCGAAGAGGTTGATGAAGATAAACTATCTGACCAACTCATCTCTTTGATGATGCTCACCCTGGACATAGTCAAATTCTTTTAGACCAGACAACCATTCATAAGAGAAGATAAAAGCAAAGGAATCAGAGTGTTGGACAAGATTCACACGATCAGTGAAATCGATGAAGAAATCTAGATTCTTATAGCCGATTCCATTGGTGCAAGTCAAGAGAAGGAGGCAATTAAGAAAAGTCAAAGGGCATATGATTCAAAAAGCAGTATGGGGCCCACAATGATAAAAAAGAGAAAGGGGAAGATGAGTGACAACTAGGCATGGCTTTGGCCAATTTTGACAATATATTTTTGAGGCAGTTAGACAACAAATTGTACAACACCCAATCGATGACAAGGTAGGAGATGGCACCAAGTGGATAGTCCAGATGAAAGTAGTTTAGGTAGTTACAGAGCTACCACAACTATAAGAAGGATGTCTACAACCAAAATAAAGATTGAGCTTTGACATAGCATATTTTTTCTAAGAGGTATACTCGAGTGCCCATTCTTTGCTATTGTATCCCATTTGTCTTTCTTCTTCCTTTTCATCCCTTATTCTTCCCATTTATGTGCAAGTTTTAATAGGAAAGCGCCCAAGAAGCTAAAAATATTTCTAGATTATTGAGCCAGAGGTCTAGAGACTTTATTGTTGCGATATTCAAACGGAAGAGTGAAAGGTCCTTGTTACGATATTCGAATGAGGATCTTTATTGTATTGATATTTCAAGAGTTCAATGGTTGTTGCAAGTCAACTCTTCATGTAATCATATTTCAAATATTAATACAATTTTGGGCTTCTTTTCTATTATTTCCTTGTCTTCAGTCTTGTATGTTTCTTCATTATGGGTTACATTATTTGAACACATAGTGAACGTTTCTTTCGTTGGTCAACTGTTATGTTTATTACGATATTCAAATGAATGTAATTGCACCGATTATCTCTTTCTCTGTTCTCTCTATTTTCATTGAATTATCATTAAATCTTACTACAATAGCCCAAAGGATTAAGGCATCGGTCATACATAAGGTATAATTGAATTGTTATTGTTTTAGTTCGGTCAAAATTTATAAAATATTTAATTCATCACCATAAATCTGGAAGAGCACGAACATAAAATGTTAAAAAATTTAAGTTCACCTCAAGGGTATCCTTAAGATACCTGATCTATTTAGAAAATATTGAAGAACTCTATTCCCAAGTTAAAGAGGCAGGTCGACTAGAGCCTGTAGTTGCTCATTGGCAGTAGGTTTTCCTGTAGTGTGACAACTTATCCCAAGGATGTAGGGAAAAACCCCCAATAGTTTATTGGTGCCATTGCCAAGGATCAAATGCATAATTTTCATTACAGTTTGGAACCTAACAACACATATTTATTGTAAACAGTTAAATTAAATAAGGAATCAGAATATCAGTTTATCTTAAAATATTTTCAAATCTATTTTCATTACATGTTCGTAGTTTCCAATTTTCCTTTTTCAAGAACGAGAAGTTATATAGTTTTCTTGATTCTCTTGAGTTTCTTGATTTTCTTGATTCTTGAAAAAGTTTATACCTTGAGTGATTGAGAGTATTATAAATCGAGCAATCTCAACCAAATTTTTGTTCCTTCTGCACACATTGTGTTGGTGACTATACCTGATCAAATATCGATAAAATAAAAAGATTAAAAAGAAGAGCAGAATGTGCTGGCACGAACGAGAAGAACCGTTCAAGAAATATATCCAAAATTCTCAGATCAAGAGGTATTTTTCAAAAATAATCCTTCTAATTCATCTTCAAAAATTTCTAATGCGGATATTGTTACAATAGAGAATATTTTTGAAATGCCTCCCACTGTTCCTAGTGGAATTAATATTACAACCCCTACTGTAATTTTTTTGAATCCGATCCAAGTAACTTCCATAATTAATATGGCTAATCCTCCTCCTAACGTTTAGTTATAGATAACCAATAGATATAGGCCTTTTCAATTACCCATACCACTACATGATCTCCCCAGTAAAGCTCATAAACATTTACCTAAGTTTTAAGGAAACAATATATTTATTGGAGAAGATAACATTAAAAGCTTCTTATATGATTTAGATATTCTAGAAGTAGAATATGAAGATGTAGTATTGATACTATTCCTTCAAACCTTGGAGAAGGATGCTAGAGAATAGTTTAACACCCATTTCGATAATGATATTGCCAATTTTGCCAAAATAAAAACTATATTTTTAAAGAAGTTTGGTGAAAGAAAGAATGAAAAATCATTGATGACAAACCTAACAACAATGAAGAAGAAAGAAAATGAATCAGTGAGTGATTTTAATAGAAGGTTTTCTAAAGCTAGGAATAATATTCCCATTGCTCTATGACCGAACAACATACAATAAATCTATTTTTACAAAAATGCCTTCCCTGGAGAATTTAACTATGAGTTGAGACAAGAATAGGTTAATACAATAGATGAATGTATGGAGAAGGCAATAGATATTGAAAGGAATATGTTATACAGTGGAAAAATGAAACCATATTATCTAGAAGATAATCATCCTGATAAGAAACCTAAAAAGGTAGGATTCAACTTACAAAAGAGAACTGAACATGATCCCATGGAAAAGCTGGCTAATCAAATGATAGAAATGTTTAACACAATGAACAATAGATTAGCTAGAATAGAAAGAAATAAAGAGAGAAATGGTGAATATTCTCACCCTCAGGTTGATAGACAGTAAGATAACAATAGGCCACCATTCAGGAGAAATTTTAATAGAAATTGGATTAACAACAATATTTATGAGAGAAATAGAGGTAATGGGAATAACTGGAAGAAAAAAGAGAGAGAAGGACCTAGATTTGGTTCCAAATCCTATACCCACTATCAATTTAGTAAAAAAATTCCCCTATTACTGTTCAAGTTGTGATACCCCTCATAACCCAGATTGTTATGGTATATATCTAGGAATCCATTATCCTATAAAATTAAATGAAGAATCTAAAGAGGATATCATAATTAATGCATGTTGGAATCTTGAAGATGAGTCTAAGGAAAGGCTATTTGAGGAAGGTATGGATTCATATGCTTCGAAATTACCATCCCAAAATCCTAGTTGCTGAAAATACAAAAATACTACAAAGAGAACAAGAAACTAGATATGATAAAATGAAGCAAGGAAAGGTAATCCCAACATCCCAAGAGGTGGAAGAACTTGAAGACAATGCTTTAAATATAAGAAATAGGATTGTTCCTAATAAAATTGATAAAATATCAAATAAAGAGGCTAGAGAACAACCTCTTGTAAATAACAATGTGCAAGAAGAAAAAATAGAAAAAATTCAAAATAAAAATACTCCTGCCAATGTAGAAATAAATGAGCCAACAACACATGAGGAATTTTTAGTGTTAAGAAGATCGAATTTGATGTTGGTTTTGAGGTAAGTAAACAAAAAGTTAACATTACCTTTGGTGAGTTAAGGATAATTTTAAAATTACAAAGAATAGGTCTGTAAGGCTTTTGGCCTAATCGAACAAAAAGGAACTCAGTTCTGTAATACAATCAAGCCATCTAACCATGAGACTATAACACCCTCGTATGTTAGACCATTTTATGTGTCACTCAGACATAGTTCAAATGAGGGAGAAAGATATGTAATTCACAACTACATGCTAGATAGTGGTGCATCTCATAACATCATGCCCAAAAAGATAGTAGACCAACTAGGGTTAAATTGTACCAGGAAGTCCCCTCTTGTATCAGTAATATATAGTAGGAAAATACCCTATGTAGAGATTATCACTGGCTTGTTAATCTTCTTAGAACAACATCCCAAGAAAGGTATAGTGATGGACGTTGCAGTAGTTGATGTAGACCCTTTCTTCTCATTATAGTTAAGCATAAATTGGGAAAAAAAATTGGGTGGCTACATACAATTGGATTGGTCTTATGCCACAATCCCTATTTTAGGAAAAGAAAATGTGACTTTAAGGAGAGAACCATTTAACAAGTATTTAGTGGAACTAGTAAGACTAGATGACACCATGATTAATTTTGTTAATTCTGTAGAAGAGAAAGAAATAGAATTATTCTCAATTTGGCATAATCCTTTCCTGGTAGAAGTTCCTAATGCAAAAGATATGGATCCCAAAACTAGAGAACTAATAGATGTAGAATCTGACAAAGTTCTTACCCAGGAAATTTGGACCATGTCCTTTGATGGGGCTAAGTCCCAAATAGGAGTAGGTGCTGGTGTGAATTTAACAAATATAAAGGGAAACTATCTTGGAATCTCTTATAGATTAGAATTCACATGCACCAATAATGTTGCTGAGTATGAAGCTTTACTATTAGGCCGAAGAAAATCTAAAGAACTAGAGATAAATTTCTTGAATGTTATTGGAGATGCTGAACTAATTATACAACATGTCAAAGGTAAATATAAGATAAAACATCCTAGATTAAAACAATATCAATTTGTAGTCTTAGCTGAAATTGATAAATTCCTAGCTTTTAACATCTCATACATTCCCAAAGAAAAGAATCATATTGTAGACCTATTAGCCATCAATGCTTTAGGTGTAGACTATCTAGAAATTGACTCTGAGTATATGGATAAATTCCCAACTATCTGTGTGTACAAACCTTCTGTGCTTGATAATTTTGTATACTTGCAAGTGTCTCAAGATGATGTGGATATTATGGATTTTTATGACCCTCCAAAATATGTACTTTGATGTTATATGTGAAGAGGAGGATGAAAAAAATTGAAACATATAATTGGAGAGCCAGTTGAAGTAATTCAACTCAAAACCAATAGAATTCCTAAGGGGTTAGTTTCTTTAGAAAGCTTATATGATGATTTTGATAAAGCCTACAAACCATTCCTCAAAGAGATAAAAGCTGATGATGTGAACATTGGAATAAAAGAGGAGCCTCGATTTGTTAAGATTGATAAGGCTTTACCAAAAAAGGAGAAATAATAGTACATCAAATTTTTAAAGAAAAATAAAAAATCTTTTGCCTGGACTTATAAAGACCTGAAAACTTTTAAAATTGATGTCATGATCACATCATTCCCCTCAAGGAGGATACTAAACCTTTCAAGAAAAAATAGAGAAAATTCAACCCCACATTACATCCAGTTATGCAAAAAGAAGTTCATAAATTGCTAGATGCCAAAATAGTTAGAAAAGTAAGATTTTCTTCTTGGATAGTAAACTTAGTATTAGTAAGGAAGAAAAATGGAGAGATTAGGCTTTGTGTTGATTTTTAGAATTTGAATAAAAGTTATCTCAAGGATAATTATACCTTGCCCAACATGGAAAATACGAAAAGCTGTAGTAGGCTCATCTAGATTGTCATTACTGGATGGATTATCAAGATATAATCAGATTTAGGTAAATCCTAAAGACAGATATAAAACCGCTTTCACTACCCCCTGGGGTACCTTTGAATATATGAGAATGTCATTTGGATTAATGAATGCAGGAGCAAAATTCCAGAGGGCCATGGATTTTGCCTTCAAGGGACTAATGTTCAAAATAGTAGTTGTCTATTTGGATGATATAACAATATTTTCAAAACCACTTTGAACATTTAGCCATAGTTTTTTCTAGGTGCAAAGAATTTGGAATATCCTTGAATCTAGAAAAGTTTATATTCAAAGCAACACAAGGAAAACTCCTTGGTCACATAGTTTCTGAAAAAGGAATTAGTTTTGATCCATCAAGAGTAGAAGCTATTGGCAAGATACCTCCCCCCCAAAAATCTGAAAGGAGTCAGATCTTTCTTTGGTAAAATTAATTTTGTTAGAAGGTTTGTGCCAAATTTTGCTAAAATAGCTCAACCTATCAACAACATGATTAAAAAGAATGTTGACATCAAATGGATAGAAAAAAATCTTGAAGCTTTTCAAAAAATAAAAGATGCTATCACCACTGCCCCAGTATTGAATTGCCCTAACTAGTCAAAGAATTTCAACATATATTCATTCGCTTATGAAAATATCATTTTTGCAGTCCTTTCTCAAAAGGATGATGAAGAGAATGAAAGACCTATAACCTTCATGAGTGCATGACTTAAAGGAGCTCAAATAAGATTCAAAATGATTGAAAAATAGGCTTATGTTGTGATTCAATCACTAGAACATTTTATATACACTTTTGGTTCAAACAAGGTTATATGTTGTATTCCATTCACTGCTATAAAATATGTTTTCATCCAACCTGAACCAATAGGTAGCCCTGCAAGATGGATGGTCAAATTATTGTAGTATGATGTAGAATTCAAGGCTGTGAAAATAATAAGAGGATAAAGTCTATCTAAATATCTGGCTAACAAAGAAGGGGAAGACATGCAACACATTACCATAGTTGATGACACACATGATATTAGAAGAACAGATAATGTTGAATGCAAATTGTATGATGATATCCTGTTATACCTCCAAACCCTATATTTTTCCAAAGGTATGTCAGCAAATAAAATGAGGTTAGTAAAGCAGTAGGCACAAAAATATTACACCCAAGAAGGTAAACTCTATTGGAAACATCTAGATGGTGTATTATTGCTATGCTTGTTTGAAAAAGAGACATTAGAAGTGATAGAAGAGTTTCATGATGGATTTTGTGGAGGTCACTTTACCCCAAAAGCAACTGCAAATAAGATCATGAGAGCAAGTTATTATTGGCCTTCCTTATTCAAATATGTTCATAAATATGTAAGAGGATGCCATAACTATCAAGTATTTGTAGGGAAGAAAAAGTTAGCAACAATGCCTCTCCAACCTATAATCATAGAAGCACAGTTCACACAGTGGGGAATTGACCTCATTTGGTAAATAAAACCAAATTCCTCAAGCTGATTATCATGACAACAACTTATTTCACTGAGTGGGTAGAAGCAACTCCTCTGAGAAACTCAACCACTAAAGTAGTTATTTATTTTTTAGAGGAAAACATATTAACTAGATTTGGAGTCCCAAAGAAGTTGGTGATAGACAATGAAAAGTACTTTATCTCTTTTGAAATGATAGAATTTTGTGCAAAATATGGGATTGAGCATTCTCATTCAGCTAACTATTATCCTCAAGGAAATGGTCTTATTGAGTCATCAAATAAAAATTTGATTACCATAATTAAAAGATCACTTGGTAAGAATAAAAAGGGATGGGACAATGAGTTAAAATTTGCCTTATGGGTAAACAAATTCTCTATTAAAAGGAACACAGGAAAAACTCCTTATGAAATGGTATTTGGAGAAAAATCCCTAATGCCTCCTCATACAGAAAGAATAACACTTTTCTTATTACTACAAGATCATGAAAACCTCGACATCCTATAGAGGAGATTAGACCAAATTGCACATTTAAAGGAAGAAATATGAAATACACTAGACAAGACGTTTGAACAAAATCAGAAAACCATGCATCTCTTGAACAAAAAAGCCAAAGGAACTCCATTCTTTGAAGGAGACATAGTTCTATATTAGGAACCCAAGAATGAAAAGCATAGGGAAAAAAGAAAGCTTGAACCCACATGGGTAGGCCCTTATCATATAATTTAGATCTTCAACCCAAATACCTATAGGTTGCAAATATTACAGGGTGATCTCATAGAAATCCTAATAAACAACCAACACCTAAAGTTATACCACCCCTGTTGGGAAACCATAAAAGAATTAAAAAAAATCTGTGTGTGTTTTTTGTTGGTTCGTTCTTTTTCCTTTCTAAGCTAGGTTCATTTGCTTATCTATTCAGTTTGTTAGAATTTTGTTGAGTCTTCATGTTATGTTTTGCTTGTTTGTGAGAGATTTATCTTTGGATAGTTAAAAGAGGAGAATATGGGATTAAGTACATATGATCTGGCAACTCAAAAAGTGAGAATTTTAGCAAGCACCTTTTGAGTCTTGGAATATAACAAAAGAAAATTGGGGGTGCTAACACATCAGGCCAAATCC